>JASAND010004664.1:0-129812 GCA_030248195.1 Trissonchulus latispiculum
CACAGTTCACATCAAAATTTCACAAGCACGCCATTCATTAAGAGCTCAAATCATTTCCATCAAGAGTCACAGTCTCCCACAAGCTAAGCTTTTCCCTGTACATTTTTAGGGTTCATTTTGCCTTTTCCATTACAGATGTGCTTTTGTGCTTAGCCAATCAAATTCCAGCATTCTTGACGTCAGCCTATAGAAAGGAGAAGGCGTGGAATCAAAAGAGACCGCAAGGAAGACGTGTACACTGAAAATAAAATGATGGAACTGAATTGAAAAATAAAATGGAAGAATGATGGAAAAAAGAAAATTATAAAATTAAAAAATAATCTACCATATGTCTAGATTGTTCGCATTGAATTTCCTGAATGATTTCAATATACTTACATTGGAAATTTTTTAATGATTTCGACTAAACAAATATTGGTTAAAATATTTTCTGTTTCTTATAGGAACTTGCTAAATTACTTTGACAAATATGTGGTTTATGATTTATCAAAATATATTGATTTTTTGCTTTACGATTTTGCAACTTGCTTTTCTATTCAATTTGTGGCTGAATGTGCATAATTTTTATGTTTCTGTAGTGTGGTGACTAAATCTCGTTACTTGTGCTTTGCTGTCCCCACGAGAAGTATAAATCCATCCTCATGAGCACAAAGCACAAAGCATAAACGACAAAGGACAAAGAAAAGGACAAAACCACAAAAGCACAAAAAGTATGAACCGGGCTTTACTTTCTGCTGCAACCTTCATATGCTGAACTGCTTTTACTGAGCAACTACAATTAAAACCACTCCTAGTTCAGAATCAGCAATTAAGTGACGATTGTGCTTCTGCATACCAGTATATCTGTAGTTTTCGGCAAAAAAATCATTGTTGGCACTCAGTTTTTATTAGCTAGGGTGTACGCCGCTGTTTTTCTGTAGGAGCAGAAAGCAGCCTTCGCAAACTTAAGTTTGGAGGGACTACAAATTAAAAATGCATCACCTACAATTAATACAATTGATGTACTATAAAATATAAATATAGTTTTTCATTTGTAGTTGAAGTTGCTCCGCCAATGGAACGGACGTGGGAAGGCCCATGCTGGCGTATTTTGGGCTTTGAAGTTTTGAACTGATCGTGGGGGGGTGGTAGTTTCATTCATTCAACACTTTTTCGCCAGACCTCCCTCAGTCCCTCCATACTTTTTTACACCCCCACTCCCAACTTTTTTCGCCAGCCATTCCACAAGGGTATATATATTAGTCAAAAAATCTGGGAGAGGTAGTCACATAGTTTCACCAGGAGGGGGAGGGGGTGGGGTCGTGCGTGGAGTTGGGCATAGGTGTACCCATAGTTTCCCCAGGGGAGGGTGGGGGTTTGGGCTGAGGGTATCCCCCCAAAATTTTCGACTAACTTTACCCCCCCCCCCCCCCAGATTTTTTGACTATCCCTCCCCCACTTTTGGTAACCCCCCCTAACCCCCCAGCACTTTTTGGGGCCAAAAAGTTAGCTAAATTTTGTTAGTCATTTTTTGAATTTTTTCTCAAATTTTGGCTTAAACTCGGTTTAAAACGGTGTAGAAACGCCTAAAACGATAAAAACAAGCCTTGTTTTGACAAAAAAAGCGTTAAAATACAGAAAATTTTGCGTTTTTAGGCCATTTTTTGAATTTTCTGAGGTCCGAATTTTGGGGGGGGGGGTGGTACGGGCTCGGGGGGGGGGTACTCCCCATCACATTTCGGGAGTCGACCACCAAATTTTCGAAGTTTGCCACCCCCAACCAAAATTTCCGGGGAAACTATGGGTGCACCACCTGTTTGGGTTGGGGTGGGGCGTGGGGGCATATATAGGTGTAATTATCTGATTAGGTACTTGCTGGATGCGTTTCGGTGCAGTCTAAAGCGTAGCGTATAGCGGTTGAAGACAAAGAAAGCTACCTGTTTCACTCTTGGGTTACTGAACCTTGGTTGGTTTGAAAACAAATCTTTGGTGTGGTGGCGGTACATTAATGATATTGTCATCATTTGGGATGCTCCCCGACATGGGTTAGAACATTTTGTGGGTCTTGGCAACAGCTTAATTCCCAGCATTAAGCTGGACGTTGACATCGGCGGAACCAAGGTGAACTTCTTGGACGTTTTGGTGGAGCTCCGCGACGGCAGAATTGTGACAGACTTGTTTATCAAGCCTACGGATACGAAGCAGTAACTTCATTACGATTCTTGTCATCCGGTGCAGCACAAGGTCCCCATTGTTTATAGCCAGGCTGTGAGAATCTGTCGTATTTGCTCGAATCCTTATACCGCCAGGCTAAGATATCGTCGGCAAACGAAGATCTGGTGAAACGAGGCTACCCCAGGGGCAAAGTTCAACGGAGAATTGATAAGGCTCGCTCAGTAACCAGAGAACAACTGCTTATCCCTAAGATCGAGCCTGCGGCGCCGGAAAATGAAAAGTCTTTCTACATGGTTCTGCCCTACCACTCAGACGTTAAGGGAATAAGTGACATCCTCAGAAAACACTAACATTTTCTCAGTGGACTGAACACCAAAGTCAAGTTGTTCTGGCTTCCCCCGACCAAACTAAGAAATCTGCTTATCAAAGCAAAACTGCCATCCGCCGGAGCCTGCACACTGAGTGTTATGGTCCAGCGTCCTTGCGGAACACTTAGGTGCGGCCGACGGAGGTGTGCACTTTGCCCAGCGATCAAATACGGAAGCAGTGTGACCAACTCGGTCACAGGGTTGAAATATCGACTCAGAGTTAATTTCGATTGTACAAGCGCTGGTGTCGTTTATTTGGCGGAAATCAGGGGGTGTCTTTCCCAATATGTGGGGGAGACTGGCAGCCCACTCTACATATGGTTTAATGGACATAGACATGATATTCGCAAAGTGGATGCTAGTAAGCCACGTTCGTGTGATTTTAGCAGTCATAGCCATCCATAATTTACATGATCTGATTGTTACGGTGATCGATTTTGCGGACGAGGAAGCCACACGAAAGAGGAAGGAAAAGTATGGTGGATAAGTCAACTCATTTCGGACTATCCTTTTGGAATCAATTGGGATCAATCCCCTGAAATTTGACCCCCCCCCCAATAACGATTGCAGCGTATGAAGAATCGCCTGAGGAAGGGGCCTGCTGCGGAGCCCCGAAACCGGTAGCGGAATAAGGTTGGTCTGACTCTGGGTATCCACGTTTTGATTTTGATATTGTATTTGATTTAATTTGTATCCTCGTGAATCCGTGGACTGGTAGCCGTTTTGACTGTATCTTTCACACTTATCTGGTGAAACCATAAGTCAAGACGCCACCCAGAGACAACTATGATCATTTGAAACAGGAAACAATGGTCACAAAAAATTGCTTTCATGTCTGCTGCAAAAAATTCTCAAATTCTGGGAGGCTGCGCCCCCCCCCCCAAGCCCCCCGCTTTCGCGTTTCGAAGAATGATTCATTCTATTTAAATACCTAAATCAATGAAACCAACCATATACTACATGCTTGTTCTCGAAGCATGTAAAATATGTGCAGAAATAAATAAATTTGAAAGATCAATCTCAACATTGGTCCCGCCCCCCCCCCTGTCATAAAACTCTGGGCACGCCACTTACCTCACCCACACTAATTTCGGCTACCCCTCCCCCCAACTTTTCCCCAAGGTGCACCTATGGGGATAAAGCGAGGGAGGGCAACAAAATGTCGATTTGTGGGGGAGGAGGGCGGGCGAGGGGTAAGAAAAATGTTAGAAATGGGGGTCGGTCACCGAAAAACACTTTTCCCGTCAAAATCTCAAAAAGTTTCTCAATGTTCACTTTTCAGTGATTTTCTAATTTAGCGAATTTTTTATTTTTGGTATATAATTTTTCGAAAAACTGCCAGTTTTCGGCTAAAAATTTTTAAAAATTTAGTGGCTTTGAAAAATTTTCCATATATATACAAAATTTTCGCGCCTGCCCTTCGGGTTCGGGTGACTACCGCGCTCCCAAATTTGGAGTGAAGGGCAAAGTGTTCTCCACATCCCCCCGTCCCCGCCCAGCTATACCACATTGCACCTATGCCAATGTCCCCGTCCCGTTTGCGTTGAAAATGGACAAGCCTGTTAAGGGGGGGGGTCCACCATGAAAAATTTTATGGTTACTGATTTTGCTCATTTTCACACAAAATTTTGTTACATATGTCCTGCAGATCGAGTTTCAATTTCGAGTAGTTTCGTTCAGTACTTAACAAATAGCCGGCTACTGATTGCATGCAATTTGAAAATAGGTGAAAACGGCGGTGCCCCAGCAAATAAAGGCACTTTACAACTGAGCTTCCTTGAGAATGGAGCTTTATTCGGTTGTATGTTTGATATCTGATGCAAACAAAGAACTTAGGGTGACTTTTCATGGAAAACTTTTCTTTATGACTTTATTTAGTGATTTTAGGGAGTAGCACCGACGCTGGAGAGCCTTGACCACGAAAATCATTTAACGGCCGATAACTTGAATTTGGTGCATTTGCGGGCTATGGTCCAAGAAGAAAAACTGTTGCCGACAATGAGCGCTTTGGATTGATATAAAATTTAACATATTTCGAAAAATATGAAAAATTGCTGTTTGTGCTAGAATGGTTGTCAGACCCCATATTTGACCCCAGCGACCAACATGGTGCACTAACCTGCACCATTTGTGCCCAAACTTGACCTAAAGTCATCAATAATCGTGCGCAAATAGATAGTCTAACATTTTAAAACTCTGTGTTGCCATAACTCTATTTTATTTGCCAAAAAACGGGAATTTCCTAAATTTTGTTAAAAATTGAGATTTCTGCGCCAGAGAAATTTCGAAAGCGGACAGAGCTAACCAGGATCAATTATTATCGTTCGAAATGTCTTATCATAAGCTGTGATTTGCAGGAAATAAAATTTTTAATTAGGCCTTACAGCTTTCAGAATATTTCATCAAACTTGCTGACCCCCAATTTTAACATTGCAAAACCGTCAAATTTGGCTGTTCGCAAACTTAAAAAATTAATTAAAGATTTTTGAAGGCCTAAATTAAAATTCTGCTTCCTACAAATCACCCTTCGAGATCGTATATATGATATAGGATGGACGTTGAAGTGCTCCATTTTGTCGTTGGCGAAATTTCTCCGGCATACGGAAAAATCACCACTTTTTCCGTTACCTATGTTTAACACATACTGACATCAAATTCTGAAGTGAAATTACTTGCTAACCGTAAGAGATCCGACCTTCATTTCAAAAACTCATTAAAAATACCAATCGGACAACAAAATATGTGAAAATTAGCAAAATAGGAGATGGTCGAAAAATCGGCCAAAAATGGACCCATCCCCCCTTGAGCCCTGTTCATACTTCATGCGCTTTGTGCTTTGTGGTTTTGTGCTTTTGTGCTTTGTGCTTTCCGGTTCATGCTTTTTGGAAAAGCACAGTGCTTTGTGCTTTGTGCTTTTCTAATTCATACTTCCAAAATGTGCGTTGTGCTTTTTGCTTTTGTGCTTTTGTGCTTTTGGGTGTGCTTTCGAATGTTGAGCCGAGCTCAACATTTTGGGATGTGCTTTTGTGCTTAGCCAATCAAATTCCAGCATTCTTGACGTCAGCCTATAGAAAGGAGAAGGCGTGGAATCAAAAGAGACCGCCGAATACGGTAGCAAGGAAGACGTGTACACTGAAAATAAAATGATGGAACTGAATTGAAAAATAAAATGGAAGAATGATGGAAAAAAGAAAATTATAAGATTAAAAAATAATCTACCATATGTCTAGATTGTTCGCATTGAATTTCCTGAATGATTTCAATATACTTACATTGGAAATTTTTTAATGATTTCGACTAAACAAATATTGGTTAAAATGTTTTCTGTTTCTTATAGGAACTTGCTAAATTACTTTGACAAATATGTGGTTTATGATTTATCAAAATATATTAATTTTTTGCTTTACGATTTTGCAACTTGCTTTTCTATTCAATTTGTGGCTGAATGTGCATAATTTTTATGTTTCTGTAGTGTGGTGACTAAATCTCGTTACTTGTGCTTTGCTGTCCCCACGAGAAGTATAAATCCATCCTCATGAGCACAAAGCACAAAGCATAAACGACAAAGGACAAAGAAAAGGACAAAACCACAAAAGCACAAAAAGTATGAACCGGGCTTTACTTTCTGCTGCAACTTTCATATGCTGAACTGCTTTTACTGAGCAACTACAATTAAAACCACTCCTAGTTCAGAATCAGCAATTAAGTGACGATTGTGCTTCTGCATACCAGTATATCTGTAGTTTTCGGCAAAAAATCATTGTTGGCACTCAGTTTTTATTAGCTAGGGTGTACGCCGCTGTTTTTCTGTCGAGCAGAAGGTAGCCTTCGCAAGCTTAAGTTTGGAGGGACTACAAATTAAAAATGCATCACCTACAATTAATACAATTGATGTACTATAAAATTTAAATCTAGTTTTTTATGTGTAGTTGAAGTTGCTCCGCCAATGGAACGGACGTGGGAAGACCCATGCTGGCATATTTTGGGCTTTGAAGTTTTGAACTGATCGTGGGGGGGGGGTGGTAGTTTCACGGCCAAGAACATAGCAAGACATCATCAACTACAAAATCAGGAGACACCACTACAAAATCCGCCATAATTTGTAGTATTTTGTAGTGCTGACCCCATATTTTGTAGTTTTGCGGTATTTTCATACAAAATCAAATTATTTGTCTCGTTGGTTTCCTACTTAAGCCAAGTTAAAGCTAATTAAACACAACAGGCTTATTGCATGTACCGTGTGTTTGAAATCAAATTTAGGTGTTAGGGGGGGTGTACCAAATGGGGGGGTCGTCGCCATAGTTTCACCGAAAATTTTGGTAGAGGGAGGGTAAACTTCGAAAATTTGGCGGTCAACCCCCGAAATGTGATGGGGAGTACCCCCCTCCACCCCGCCAAATTCCGACCTCAGGGAATTAAAAAAATAGCATAAAAACGCAAAATTTTCTGTATTTTAACGCTTTTTGCGTCAAAACGACTTGTTTTTATCGTTTTAGGCGTTTTCATACGGCTTCAAAGCGATTCTAAGCCAAAATTTGATGAAAATTTTTCAAAAATAACCATGTTTTGGCAAAATTTAGCTAACTTTTTGGTGCCAAAAAGTGCTGGGGGAGGTCAGGGGGGGGGGAAAGTGGGGGGAGGGAAAGTAAAAAAATCTGTCAATTTTTTCGACCCCCCTTCCCCTGTTTTGCCAAACCCCCCTCCCTACTTTTTTCAAACCCCCACCCCCACTTTTTTCGACAGCCACACCTATGATTTCATTCAATGTGACGGTCATAGGTGTTGGGCAGAAAACTGGAGGGGTCCCGGTCCACCTCCCCACAAATGGACAGGCCCCTGCCCCCCTAAAAATTTTGGGGTACCTCCACCTCTAGATCGGCCTTTCGGCGACCTCTCCTCTAAACATTTTCAAACTTTTGAAAGCTTTTTAGCAAGACAAGACTGGAAAATTTTCATAACAGTTGAGAGAAAGTAGCAAAAATTACTAGAATTTACCCGCTAACAATCGCTAACATAAGTGTAATTGGGGGGGGGGTTGGGGGAGGTCTAAAAAGGGGGCCCGCCCCCAAAATTTGGGGGGAGGGGGCCTCCCCCAACCCAAATCCCCGTTACACCTATGATCGCTAAGATAGCTGAAAATAGAGAAAAGTGTTCAGTTTTTGACTGAGGAACCAATTTATCGCAAATGCCCACCACAGGAAAACATTTGCTGGAAAAAAGGCAAAATCGGAATTAGACAATATTCTTTTTGCAACTTACCGATTTTATTTCCATTTTTTACCGATTTTTTCCGATTTTTTCCGGGGATTTTCCGATTCTTGTGCAACTTTTCCATTCAGATTTTTTTGCGATGTTTTCCAGACATTTTTCCGATTTTTTCCAGACATTTTTCCTATATTTTCACGATATTTTTCGGAAGTTTGCCTGTGTTTTTGTCCAACACTACGTACCCTAGGGTGTATTATTGTAGCCCGCTGCTTCTCAGAAAAAAATCCCTAGAAAATACCCAGAGCAATGCATAAAAAACCCGTCCTTATCAATGAAATAAAAAGCCAACGGCTTCATAAAAAGTTCTTTGGGGAAGAGTTGGAGGGGGGCTTCCAGAGAGCCCCCCAAAAATACGGCATCGTATATTTTGATTTGTGTTTAGGTTTTAACTATAACATCATTAATCCGGAGGATAATTTGTATCACGCACCGTCATTTTCTAAAGCTGCATTAACCATGCTATTGCAATGTTTTCCAAATAGTGCAGCTTCAGAAAGTCTCTTTTGCATGAACTTATACCACATTTATGTTCTGGATTATTCTTATACATATCCTGTACATTTCCTGTCGTCTGATCTCAGCGTTGTTGGGTATGTATGGTTTTATATGTAATTTAAGTTATTAAATTTTATGCTAGTTGGGACGGAAGGGGCTTATAAATTATGATGTTATGTTTTGAGGCACTCCCAACATAATATATATTGGCTTTGTTTCATGCTTCAGTCTTTGTGTCTTATAATAAAATAATTTCCATCTATAAATAAATGTTCACTACTTATAATCACAAATAAATGTTAAAATAAAATAACTTGAATTTGTCATGTCTATGACATTAAAAATTATATACAATATGATATATAAACGGTTGAATACGCAATGCAATAAATAACGCAATAATAAAATTCTGCTTAATAAATTAAACATACAACACCGTACATACCAAATATAAAACGAAGAAATCGGAAGCAGGAATTGTGCAGCATATCGATAAGGAATCCAATGCGGTACAAGCTCATGCAAAGAGACTTTCCAAAGCTGCACTATTTCGAAGAAAAGTGCAACAGCATCTTTAATGCAGCTTTAGAAAATGACGGCGCATGATACAAATATATACGTATGAAAGTAGATCTTCCGGATAAATAATTTTTCAATTAAAACCTAAACACAAACCGAAATTAGTACATATATATACAAAGTATACGTATACAAGGTTTAATTTTGCACCCAAGGGGGACTACCTCCCTCCAGTGGCGGCCTGGCTCCCCCTTTGCGATTTGGGTCCCTTCCTTTGGGGTGTTGGGCCCCTATGTTAGGTGAAAATTTCCACAAAATTGACCAAATTTTTCCAGAAAATTGAGAAAATTTTATAAAAAATCGGCGTCTTTTTGCTGAAAATCGAAAACATTTTCGGAAAATTAAGGTAAAATGGCTAAAATTCGGCAAAATTTTTGGATTTCCCAAAAAAGGTCGCCGGATTTTATGGTCGGGCCCCCCTTCAAAACATCCTGGCACCGCTACTGCCTCACTCCTCAGCCGGCGAGAGAGTGGGCCTGGCAGAGCGGCTGGGGTGGGGGCGTCGTAGCCATTACCATACCTGAACGGGAGGTCAAAAATCATTGACCCTTGTGGAAGCAAATTTGGGAACCCCTTGTGAGAGCAATTTTTCCTAATCGTACTTTTGAAAGCGATTTTAAGCGTTTTTTGCCGTGTTTAATAAAAAACAACGATGTTTTAGCTAAAACAACATTTTTCGGACGTTTTTTAGCAAAAATAGTGATTTTTAATGAAATAATTTAATTAAATCTAATTGGCGCCCCCCACTTTTTCGCCTAGAAAAAGCCCAGAACCTATGGTAGGCATCGCATAGGTGTGGATAGCATAGTGTCTGTCCCTGACTAAAAAAGTGCAATCGGGTTTGAAAAAACGTAGGGCATAGGGTCAAAGCTTCCTTTGTGGGGGTTACCCCCGCCCCCACAAACTTTGAGCCCATTTACCCCATCCCTCCGAGATTTTTTGACTTACCCTCCCCTTAAAAGTTAGCTAAATTTGGCTGAAAAATAGTCATTTTTTTAAAAACTCTCTCAAATTTTGGCATTGAATTGCTTTAAAATGGTGTAGCGTCTAAAACGTCTCGAGAAGGGGAGGAAGGAGGGTCCCCAAAAATTGCCAAAAACCCCCTAAATTTTCGATTTTTTGCCACTGTAGCCAAAAATTTGGGGGGGGGCAAAATCCGGAAATCTGGGGGGAGGGGTCGCCAAAATTTGCACCTATGTCCCCCCACAGGAAACTATGCCTCCGCCCCAGGCGCGTAGCCAGGGGGGGGGGCGAGGGGGGCATGCCCGCCCCCCGAAATCGGAGGCGAAAGAAAAAATTTTGTCACCAAATAGGAATTCTGATAAATGTTTCCAAAAAAATTCGCCTGCCGCGCAAATTTTCCACGATAATACCTCAAAATCCAGCTTGCACTTGAAACCGGCCCCCACAGGTTCCGTTTCAGCACTAATTTCTGAAAAATTTTGGCTTGCCCCTTTCCGAAATTTTTTTCTGGCTACGCTAGTGCTCCTCCCCATAGGTGTAACGGAGAATTTGGGTGGGGGCATAGGTGTAAATGGGGGAGGTTTGAGAGGGGGGGGCGAGCCCCCCCAGCCATTTTTCCAAATCACCACCAAAAAGTTTTGCCACCCCCCCTTCAACTGGTGGGGGGATAGTCGCGCCGGTCGCGCGAAAAATTTGCCAAAAATTGGGTATTTTTAGGGAAATTTTGCAAAATATTTTAAAAATGTCCAATTTTTTGGCTTAATCTGTTGATTACTGCGAGAAATATACGTTTGTAAGGTTTAATGGACTGTATGACTCAATATTAACCTTATTTTGGACTTAGGAACATGTTGGCAATCAAGTTTACGAGTTTAAATCCCCTGTCTAATGTTAAAATTACTTCATGGTTTGATGTTTTTTGGCATTAGCGGCAGGGGAAGGGGAAGGGGTCATGGGGGGGTAAGGGAAAGGTCTAAAAAGGGGGCCCGCCCCCAACATTTTGGGGAGGGGGCCTCCCCCAACCCAAATCCCCGTTACACCTATGGGTGGGGGCAACATTTTCTGGAGGGGCCCCTCTGGAGACCCCCCAACCCTCCCCCAAAAAATGTTTCTATTTTTATGCCAAAAATAGCATTTTCAGCAGTTTCTAATACCAAACAACATTCAACATAGGTGTACCTTGAGAAAACGTTGGGGGAGGGGGTAGCCGAAGTTAGGGTGGGTGGGGTCAGCCGTTTTGAGGTCCGTGGGGTCCGCAAACATCGAATTTGGGGGAGGGGTAAAAAAGTTTTTGGTCAAACATTTTGAAAAAATTCGCAAATTTGCTAAAAAAGCGTTATTTCCAACTAAAAATCAATAATATTTCTTCATTTTTGCTCATTTGTTCGAAAAAACTTCCAATTTCCAATTTTTTCAAAAAAGTTTCGAATTTTTATTAATTTTGAGGCAAAATTTTCAAAATTTTGAGGGTGGGGTCTGGCAAATTTGGGTGGGTGGGGTCTGGGATTTGGCCAGTTGGGGGTTTGGTCTGCCTCCAAAATTTCGAGGGTGGGGTCGGCACTTTTCCATTGGGGGGGGGGGCGTAACCCCTCCCTTTTATAACTATTTCTATAGTGCTTGTTCATTTCACCAGCACTTCTTTAACTTTCTTCACTTAAATCGCGTTCGTCGCGACACTCTAGTGGTTAGACTCAATTAACGGGGGGGGTCCATTTTTGGCCGATTTTTCGACCATCTCCGATTTTGCTCATTTTCACATATTTTGTTGTCCAATTGGTATATTTTAAAGAGTTTTTGAAATGAAGGTCGGATCTCTTACGGTTAGCGAGTAATTTCACCTCAAAGTTGATGCCAGTATAAACAAACATAGGAAACTGAAAAAGTGGCGATTTTTTCCGTGCGCCAGAGAAATCTTCGCCAACGACAAAAACGGAGCACTTCAACGTCCATCTTATATCATAAATACGATTTCGAAGGGTGTTTTGTAGGAAGCAGAATTTTAATTTAGCCTTCAAAAATTTTTAATTAAATTTTTAAGTATGCGAACAGCCAAATTAGACTATTATGCAATGTTAAAATTGGGGGACAGCACGTTTGATGAAATATTCTGAAAGCTGTAAGGCCTAATTAAAAATTCTGCTTCCTACAAATCACAGCTCATGACAAGACAAGTCGAACGATACCAATTGATCCTGGTTAGCTCTGTCCGATTTCGAGATTTTTCTGGCGCAGAAATATCAATTTTTAGCAAAATTTCGGAAATTTCCGTTTTTCGGCAAATAACATAGAGCTATGGCATCACAGACCTATAAAATGTCTGTCTATCTATTTGCGCACCATTATTGATGACTTTACTTCAAGTTTAGGCACAAATGGTGCAGGTTAGTGAACCCAGTTGGTCGCTGGGGTTAAATATGAGGGTCTGACAACCATAATCTCAAAAATAGCGATTTTTCAAATTTTTCTAAATATATTAAATTTTATATCAATCGAAAGCTCTAATTGTCGGAAACAGTTTTTCTTCATGGACCATTGCCCGCAAATGCACCAAATTCAAGTTATCGGCCTTAAATAATTTTCGTGGTCAAGGCTTTCCAGCGCCGGTGCTACTCCCTAAAATAACTAAATAAAGTCATAAAGAAAAGTTTTCCCATTAAAAGCTACACCTAACTTCTTTGTTTGCATCAGATAACAAACATACAACCGAATAAAGCTCCATTCCCAAGGAGGTTCAGGTGTAAAGTGCCTTTAGTTGCTGCGCCAAAGCCGTTTCCACCTGTTTTCAAATTGCATGCAATTAATAGCCGGTTATCGTTAAGTACTGAACGAAACTACTCGAAATTGAAACTCGATATGCAGGACATATGTGACAAAATTTTGTGTGAAAATGAGCAAAATCCGTGACCATAAAATTTTTCATGGTGGACCCCCCCCCCTTAAGGTGGTAGTAACGTTTACCGCAGTCATTTTGAAAACATCATAACTTATCCAATTTAAGGACTTATATAGCAAATGATACATCATTTTAAAGCTTGAAATATGGAAATTCTAGTGATGTAGTCAAACTTAATGTAACTACTTTCTGGGGTGATTTACTCAAAGGAGACCACAAACCATTTTTAAACAAGGATTTCGGAAATCTGATCAAATTAATCAAACTTTGCTCCGGACCAAGTTGACGTGCTGAGTCTTGCCGAAGGTCATTTTTCTTGGTTTCGCCAGAAGTTATCCATTGCTCGAGAAATCTATCAAAAAGTGAAAATTTTCGAAATTTCATGATTTTTCGACACTTTAAATGAGAATTACACACGGTTGGAAAAGTTCCAGCAAAAACCAAGAAAAAGGACCCTCGGCAATAGTGCGAAAAATGTTTCTGTGGAATTGTTTGCAGTTTGGCTAAGGCAGTTCGGAGAAATCCTTGTTTAAAACAAACTGATTGCAATTTTTGAAAAATCGGTTTTTCCTGCTGCGCCTCAGCGCAGCAGGTCTCTTATGTTTGCTCGGCCCATGCCCTCACACGCATTTTGCTTGAAAAAGATAGGTTTCCCACAAAAGCGTGTATACAGTGGTTTAAGATAGGGCCGGCATCTTTTGCGTGTGAATTTCTAATTTCCAAAGTTTCTACTTCAAATCAATGTAAATACGCATATGTGAAAGTAAATTGCTTCGCTAATCTGACGTTCCATTTTCTGTATTCTGATGACTCATCAAATTTTTTCATTAACTGCTCAGCGAAAATTCTTCAAAGCATAAAATAGATGAAGAAATAGCTAGGTAAATTACACATTTTTCCATTATTTATCGGTGTATCGGTAACGGTAATATGTTCCAGCATCTTATAAAAATTACAAAATTTTTTGCACGTATAGTTTCTATTAATAAGCAGGAATGCCAGTTATAAACAATTATTTGCTGCGCAGCAGGCTTCCAATTTGCTAAAATGTTCGCCCAACGGAAGCACACCTTTTGCACAAAATATTGCTTGTTTAGCCATAACTTGAGCTAGACTCAAGAAAATCAAGCCTATTTTTGTACAAAATATGTGCTGGCAGATGGTTTGGATACATCGTTGTCGAATGTTGTGGTTACATGCTGCAGCAATTGACAAAAATCTGGAAATTTGGAGATCAGGTGGTTTTTGACCCCAAAAATCTTTAATCTCGTATAGTCGTATATCTCTAGGAATATTGAAGATAGAAAAATTAGTCCAAGAGCAAAGTTATACAGTTTGACGAGGTCTTTCGATTGAATATGATTTTATCGAACTTCAAGCAATACCATGAGACTTATTCGGCAAAAACGACAATTTTTTTCAGTTTTCACCCAAAGCCTCCGGGATTGTTTCTAATGTGCTCAGGACCCCCGAAGTAAGTAAGTGCGTTCTGAAAGTTTCATACATTTTGGATTACTTTCGCGAAAGTTATCTTCCAAAATACGGGAAACAATACCACCATCTTAAGTTGAGATGTTAATGGAAAAGTAATTTAGTATATACAACAACAGTTTTATTATTAGAAAGCATGAGTTTTCTAACGGTTATGAGATAACGATACAATTCTCGATCACGCTTCCTGCTTTACTCGTTTTAGGATCGTTCAATCCTGAACTCTATGCAAAACGAGAATCCATAGTCACAAGAAAATCTGACAGTGGAGAGGAATATGGACAACTCAAAGTCGCTCTTGATTATGATTCTAATAAATCAGACTTCATTGTAACTGTGCTTGAAGGTGTGCTGTTGATTGTTATAATGTTCTAATATGATGATAATTGCATGTTTCTTATGACGATGACTTGCAGATTACTGTTTCTGATCAGACTAAATTTTAAAGTTGAAATTAATGGTTTCTCAGCACAAGGAAAATTCATAGTATTGATATCAAAACATTCGTAATCATGCGATTTTCCCAATCACCTTAACTACTGTATATATATATAGCTTTGTGCAAAGCTGAAGCAACAATTTTTATCAAACTGTGTTCTTTAGCCAAGGACTTAATGCCAATCAATGGCATCTGTAGCGACGGCAAAATTGACTCCAGTGTTCGACTCTATCTGAGACCAGCAGTTGATCACAAACTTCGCCAAACCACCGCAAGAAAGGGAACAAATTCGCCAATCTTTGGAGAATCCTTCAAGTTTCCAATTGCATGCGAGGATCTTCGAGGTCACGATTTGGTTCTGGAACTTGTTGATCAGTGCCACATCGGAGGAAGGCAGGATCTTGTGGTTGGGGAGGTTGTCCTTGACTTGGACACAATTCAGAGCTTCAATGGAGCAGAAATTTGGGCTGATTTGGTTCGAAGGCCTGAAGTATGTGAAAACAAATTCAAGCAATAGGTGAAACAGGTTGTTGGAAATGCTGCCCTGAAACAGGTTGCTGTTGCTTGCTGTTGCTTGAACTCACAAAATTCTCAATCTAACCAATTCAGCACCTGAGGCGAGCAGGCGCGTCAGATAAACAAAAATTGCTGCCTATTACTTATCTCAAAATTTCACTGTTCCTTTTATTTGCTTTATGCACAATTAGTCTTTAAGTTTAATCAGTGCAGTGATGATTGGTCAATCAATCAATAGATTAATCGGTTTCGTTCACTCCCACTCCCGCTATTCCAACAGGTTTCGTTCCTTTTGGCATTGCAACAGTTTTCCTGTTGCAGTTTTCTATGCTGTTTTCTATACAAGTTGTCCTACTGCTTCTTTCTCTATTTCCTTAGATGTATAAACCTTTTAGGAAACTTGGCGAGGAGAATTGCTTTGCTCTACGAGTTATCTAAAATCTGCGGAACGTCTGACCGTTACTTTATTAAAGGCAAGGAATCTTCACAAATTGGATGCGGGTAACTCAGGTAAGAGAGGGATAATTGTTGGCAATGGATGCTTGGAGCTAGATATTCCGACGCTTCATTACGAGCCGTTTTTTATTTCGAACCTGAAGGCCAAATCTTGGAGTAAGATTTTTTCAAGATGATTTTATTAGTTTTTAATTTACGTGTTAGCCCCCCCCCAGACTGTCGTCCGTCAGTCCATCTAAATCGAGAATGATTACATAATTTTATTAAAGGAAAGAAAGTTGCACATTGTAATTAGTTGCAAAATTGCAACTAGTTAAGTATTGGTAATTCATATTATAAATGTTTTTACTTTTACTTATAATAATTCATTTTACCTACTTTTCTTTTCTCCAACCAGTTTTGTCATGCTCCATTAATGCAATTAGCATGGTTGTTCTGCCTTTTTAGATCCCTACGTCAAGGTTTGGATCAGATTTCGTGGAAAGCGAACAAAGAAAAAGAAAACATCAGTTTCTCGACAGACCACGGATGCCGTCTGGAATGAGGCTCTGACCTTCAGTGTCCCTGAAAAAATGATGGACAGTTGCACGGTTGAACTGATCGTTCAAGATAAGGACTTTATTGGGCGAGCTCGCATGATTGGCCAAGTAATTATTGGCGCCGACGCTTCCAATCCCATGGGGAGACGCCATTGGAAAGAAATGCTTGAAACCAAAAGTTCGGTAGCCATGTGGCATAAATTGACTGAATGCACGGAAGAGCAGAAAAGCAGCGACTAAAAATCCTAACTGTAACGACGAAGTATCAAATTGCAGCTTAATACTAGAAAATTAATTTAAGCAGGGCCAAGGCCAATGATTATTATTGCAGTGCAGGTATTAATGCATGTACATGTACACATTTAAAAATAAATGTAATCCCCCTTTTAAATCCTTTTAAATAACGGTAGTATCGTTTTGTGGCATAGTCACTAACGGCAACAGTATGTACTAGCAGCGAGAACAGCGAAACGATAAGTTCTCCAAGCTCAAACTGAGTTTAGAAGATGCCCAAATCATCAAAACCGTAATCCCAGTGATATCCCAGTCATATCACCATTTAAGGGTTATTTTTGATTATTCATCTAATCTAATATACGAGAATAGCGATAAGCGTACCTGCGGAGACCAGGGCTTCCTCAAATCGTATGTTTCTATGTTTCATGAGAAACAAATTCATAGGACGCTGCAAAAGTGGCAGTTAGAATACAAATCATAAAGATTTCAGCAGATCCCATACGAACTCAGATATAACAATTTTAAGAAGTTGCTGATTTGGATCTTAATGTATAGCTGGCATCTTGCAAGCATTATAGCTGCTTACGTGTCTCATCTAATTCAAATAAATTCCTTGCGCGAACACCCCGCAAAACCACATTTTGGGGAACCGCATGGGGGAACCACATTTAGCAACCCTCACAGGTGGACAGGAGGAGGGGCAATTTCTCCCTCGGCGAAGTCGCCCACAAGGGGTCCTCGAAATTGCTCTCACAAGGCGCAAAAGTAGCCCAAAAATAGGCTTTACGACTAAAATTTCCAGAAATTTCTAGAAATTTAAAAATTTAAATCGGTATCTGTTCACCTTACCAGAGATGAAACCGGGTCACAGGGTCACCGGGTCAGTTTGGGTCACTATATGGACCAGGTCACAGGGTCACCGGATCAGGAGCTCTGACCCGGTCTTGACCTGATACTTTTGATTGGAGGAATTTTTTTGCTGTTATAGGATTTTTTCAAAATTTTACCAATTTTTTGCCAGGAGAAATCTTCAACAATTACTTAAAAACTAGCAATAGAAATATTCTTAACTTAATCGTGTAGTTTTTTAAATGCTTGTCGCTGTAGTAGTGTCCTCATAATATTTGTAATGTCCTGTCAAGCTTAGATCTATGTTTGAAACTACAGTGATTGCGTTGAATCTTAACTAGAAAATGAAAACTATTACATGGGCCCTGGGAGTCTGAAATATTTATTTTAAAATCTAAAATTCTCCATGCTCCATTTACTGTAAGTAAGTAATTTATTGCTACTGCTACCGCTGAGGTTTTTTAATCATACAACTAAATGAAATATTTTACTAAAATATATAATGATAAAACAGAAAAGTGCTAATGTTAAACCCTATGACTAGAATTAGATGATGTTACGACTTTGGCAAAGTATTTTGTTCCAATTTGTTTGATTCAAAAAGCTATGTAGTTTACTTCACATTATTGAGTGCAAGATCGTGCAAGTCGTTTGATTTTTTCCGACTTACAATATTCACTTGCCCAACTTAGTTTAGAATAGTTTATTTAGTCGTTTAGTAGTTTAGTCGTCAAAAATGTCCAAAATCTGAACAAACACTCACAGCACCCCAATAAAGTATTTTTAATTTTTTGCAAGCCTAAACCTGAATTTTCGAAAATACCAGGTCACCGGGTCAGTAAATAGGTTTCATGTCTGCACCTTACAGATTTCTGACTTTTCCAAATTATCGGTATGTGGTAAGTCATCGGTATACAAAATAAGGGCTTACTGTAAAATGCATCTACTTCGGTATGTGCACACCTTAAAAATTTACATAGATTGCCGAACTATGGTACATATGTGAACTATATTTAACAATTAACTTTTTATTTCAGTAAATAGTTTTTTCCGAAGGGTGCGGAAGATACGGAAAAAATCGTTTTTTCGGTGTCCATTCCTGTTTGCTAGAGATAAATTCCCAACAAATTCGGCTTTATTTTTATGTAGAAATAGTGGAATTTTTCAGTATCTGTTCCAATGATTCAAGTTTGTGTCATAACCCTACTTATATAGTTGCAAGATCATCCAAATATGTGTTACAAATATTTGCCAACAATTGTTCATATCCGAGTAATTGTTCCAGTCTTTAACGTATTTTAAAATTTTTAAAAATTGCTTTAAACATTACAACTTTTCTTCCCTCCTGGAAAACTACTAAGAAGCTAAAGTACTGACGTATCGGCCTGGCAAAAGCTGCAGACTCCATTGACTTTGACGAGTTACCCTCCTCAAGGGTTCCAGCATTTGCGGAGGAACTATTACGGCTTGGTGGTCCATGGACTAAATGCTGTTAAGTCATTAATTGAAATTTAAATGAGAGAAAGCTCTTGCCGGGATACATTCAGAAACGCAAGAATAGTCTAATTGGCTGAACTGCGAAAACTAACGGCTCCTCGCAAGGGGTCCTTTGCCATTGAAAATCTTGAAGATCTTCCTGGTCCTCTAGAATAAAATGTTAGCCATGCCGAGAACAACAGTATTGTGATAATAGTACAACGGACAAAGGAGACGGCGGCCTTTTGAATTCTAACTGTTTTCTAGATAAATCTTCTATGTAAACAGACTTTTTGATCAGTTGAGGGATCGTTTTGTATCCATGGGGCAGAGCCAGTCGTACACGTTTGCGGTCGTCGTTGACCAGACCAAAATTTCGACCGGCGAGCAACACTACGCAAAGGAGGATTGTTCTCATTCCTAGGATAGATGGAAGGACAGAAATTATCAGACGGATCAGCTAAGCTTTTAGTGGCAATATACAATATCTAATGCACAGCTATCGCATATACATCATTTGTACAGAGTATCAATGGTAGTACCCGACGCATATAAAATTCAGTTTACTGCGATAGTAGAAGTAAACGTAACGATGTAGGTAAAGCTTAATAACGTAATGGCGAGAATGAGCTTACATATTTTAAAATTAGGGAAGTCAACCGTTATTTAAGATTGTTTAAACGTATTAAAATATATGATAGATTTCTATATATACATAAGTCTGTTTCCTGATGTACACTTTTAAGCAAAGTTTGACTTTAAAGTGGACAATTGTACATGAAAATTGAGCCATTGACGTACAATTTTTGATTTAATTGTTATCTAAGTGTTGTAACCGCAAGGCAGTCCTAAGCTATAAAAAGTTGCCTCTAAAGTGTACATTAGCTTCCGCATAGCCAATTGTCTGCTTACAACTGCATTGTAGTTCTTATTGCTAGCGAGTCCAAGTTCAACGTAAACAAGAATGCGGTAGTAATCTTTGAGGGCATTACTTGCTAAATTAGATCAGAAAACCATGTTTGGGAAAATTTTAATTTAATTTCATTTGCGTATCCCTAAAAACAGACACGCTTTTGTTACCATTATATGTTATGTAATTATAAAGGTCTGAAAAAATTGTTCCTTATTAACAAGTCCCCCTTGTCTATTTAATCAAAGATTTGTTTTCAAAGTTCACTGTTAAAGTCTAGTGGCGTCAACAAAGGTGAGCCCCGTTTCGATCTGAGCTACAATCGTTGTGGTCAAAGTAAACACTGACTTCGCATTGACGAAGATTTATGTACAGCGATGATTTTTATGCTATTTTTGCCCCTCATACAGGTAGATTGTAGGAAATTTTTGCTTCCGCTTAGTGCATTGTTTGACAAACTATTGGGAACCTCTTGACAAAGTGCTTTAGTGATCAGCTTGGATAAATAGTGTTTAAGCTAAAGGTCACCCTTGCTCAACACCACAAGATTATTTATGATTTTCGCTGGTCGCGAGTAGCGGCGAAGTTTCACCTCTCTACCTCTTCACTTCACTTCTAAGAGTTACAGTTTGACTACAGTGCATTCACTCTGACTTTAGCAGCGTTCACTTCTGCTGCTGTTGCCTTAAACTTATTAGTTTGTTACTTACTATTCAGTTGTTTTATTTTAACTTACTTTACAATTTAGGGCCAGCATATCTTAACTTTTGTAACCCACTAAAGAGCTAAAAGCCGAAGTAGATAATCGGTCAAGTTGGGTCTGAAAAAATCTTAGAAAGCAGGAAATGACTTAAATATTATTTTATTTCAGGTCAGATTAGTTTTGTAGTGAAAGGAGAAGTTTCGAGTACTATTTTAAGACATTAAATTGTCTGTGATCGCTTGTTGCTGATACTTCTCGCCATTCCTCATGACAATGCGTTGCCTTCTAGTAATCGTTACGGTTTTCGCCATTACGGCCTCTTGCCGTGGTAAGCATTTTCCCAAATTTGTCTTTTAGGAAGATGGTCTCAAATAGTGTTTTAATCTAGAACTGTAACAATTTACCCTTAAAATCAAGCTTTAATTATCGAACGTCCTTAAAGTCATTTTCAGTTACAGATATTAAGATTTGGATTTGTATGAAATAATGTTTTATTACGAACTATTCTAACAGTATTTTCAAAGTTTCTATTAATATTTTTTTCGTCCTTTGTTTAAGGATTTTGGCTCACTGGTGCTGACTCAATTACTGATGACATGTCCGGATTATCAGCTTTAGAAGAATCCGTGATTGACAGACTTTTGCAAATTTTCGGCTTTAGAAAGAATGGTAAGCACAGTGATGCAGCTAAAATGTATAAACTGTTCAGTGACTTTATAGGTATACTTGGAAACATTCCTCCGATTTGTGCTCATAATTTGATTTCAATTTCTATGCGATGCTCAAAAAATTTTTAAATTAATAATAAGACAATAAGACAATAATAAGACAAAATAATAAACTATATTTTGCAAATTACAATCATACTCAAAATTATTAACCTCCCATTAATGTGAGTATTTTTCTGTATAGTGAACGTTCTTACAGTTTGTCCGTTCGGTGTGGATGCGTTCGTCCAGGACCCGACAGCCACCGATTTCGAGCTACGATATCTCGTCTGTAATCCCCATCGATCGGCTGCCTGTCCAGCTGGCTACTCCTGTGACCGCAGCCGAAAACAAGGATTCTACATTTGCTGTTCTGATCCTCTGTCCAGTGACAAGAGTGAGTATAAAATGACACGTGTTATTTACATTGGTCTGAGAAGGAATATGAATGCACAATATTCCAAAATCAAACGCTTTTCTAATTTTAGTTATGTTCATTAAATCTAACATTTCTACTAAAAGTTTTACAACAGCATAGTTTTACTCAAATGTTAATCATCTGTTTTCCATTTCCAATTCCAATCAATCCAGTTGGATGTGCACCGGTTTAATCATCTTTGCTATTAAATTGTTTTTAATTTTAGAGCCTAGAATTCCTCTGACAACAGACGAAACTGACAGCACGCCAGACTCCTGGAACAGCTACAACTCCAAATCCACAACCGAAGAGACCACAAAAGTGACCACCTCGCCTCCAGCCTCCAGTCGAGAAAAGAATCCTTGGGATCGGGAAGAGTCGAAGGAGGAAGCGAAACCCTGGGAAGAGGTCGAGCGATCCACTGAACCAAAACCTTGGGAAGAAAAGGAAGAAAAATCGGTTGAACCAACAAATCCTTGGGATGTCCCAAGAACCACAAAAGGAGGTCGACCATGGGAAACCGGTCGAAGTATCGAAGAAAGATCAAAGGAAGAGCCGTCAGAATGGAATGGAAGACAAGAAGAGACAACAACCACAACCGAAGGCGGAAACGATCGATGGAATGAGCGAACCACGACGACTGAAGAGCCGCGAAATCCCTGGGAGAAGCCGGAAGTGTCTGAAGAGGAAACTCATTGGCATCCGAATCCGAAAGAATCATCCAAAGAGATCCCATCCTGGAGAAGGTCCAGCACCAGCAGCAGCACCGTGAGTCCAACTGCGAAGGCAAACAGCACAGCTGCCTTCCCAGAAGTGACCGTTGTTATGCAGGGCACCTGGAAAGAGTCGATGAAAGACGAATACGAGATCACGACCAGTTTGACTCTGGTACACGATGAAGATAAATGGATCCTCATCGATACTGGTGTCCCGGCTGATACCAATGCCGTCGTTCGAGGTACGCTGTCATCAATTGAATCATGAAAATGCCAGGAAAAATGTTATGAAAAGTTTTGCACTGTAAGCGAACAGTATTAGCAGATCGTTTGACTAAATTCGCTGGCTCAAAATAACTTACTTCAGAAACTCAAGAAATGGTTAAATTTAGGAAAATGTTTTATAGCTCAGAGAAGCAGCTGCTTACTGCTTACCTTAATTTTAGTGTGTTTAGACTTGGAGTTGTATACACTTTTCAATCTTTTGTAATACTCATATTCTCAATGGTCAATCAGTTTTTTGTATTTAGAACTGTCCCGGCAAGGCCTTCGTCCAGACAATATCAACTGGATTCTTCTCACCAACACTCATCCCGCTCATGCTGGCAATCTCAATCTTTTCGCTGACACCGAACAAATCTTTGCTGACTGGCAATACGTCAATAATGTTTTTAAACGATCAAAGCTGTCTGAAGTATGTCCTTGTAGTAAATAACAGTTTGTGCAAGTTTGTGCAGTTTGTGCAGTTGCAAGTTTGAACCTGCATTAGCGGTATATAAGGTCTGGTTATCCAGCTTCTGGCTCACAAATTGAAACACTGTGGCGTCAAACAACGCGAAACAACATGTTTGTTAATCTTGTTTTAGTACATTTTTCATAATTGTATTTTCTTTGTTTGTCCTATCTTTGTCATATCTTTGTTGATTTTAATGGAGTATTTTTGTTTTAGGCTCAAATTCGGAAACTCACCGGCAACACCGAAGTGTGGAAAACTCCTGGAACTACCCAAGATGATCTCAGTTTAGTTGTGAAGAATGTGCAACATTATGGAACAGTGGCCATTGTTGGTATGAAATGCCAGATATTCTATTTTGTCTGCATTTCATTTTAATTTAATTTTCAATTTGATTTTGATATTTTATTAGCTAGGTAACCCACTAAAAGCCGAAATAAGCTGCATTTATATTCTGTAAAATTGAAAATTGCAAGCATCAGCTAATTGATTGCTGTTGTTTAGGTGATCTCATAATGAACGAGGACGAGTTGAATTCTTCCACTCTTTATGCGGATCTCCCTGCCTGGAATAGCAAAGTGAAACAGTTGAACCAGAAGACAGTGATCTGTTCAGCTGACTGGATTGTCCCTGGTCATGGGCCCATGTTCAAGTAAACCAGAGCGTTGAACTAATTTATTATTTAATTAATAAAGATAATGAGTGAAAATTAATTCTGGCTTACGCTTCAATTTGAGAAAGCAAAAGCTGTATAGTGCACTCCTCAAGTTGAAGTAAAGTTTACTAAAGGCAGGTACGCAACGCACAACACTGGGGTTTGTTATGAGAGACCTTTATAGAATATGAACAAGACCGAACAAATATTAACAGTTTTTTAAGTAAGCTGCTTCTTATCAGCATCCTATCAACACATTTATCCATGTTTTCACTTTTTTCAGAGTGAAACCAGACTACAAGATTGCAGCCGGATGCAAGCCAAGCAACTCTGCCTTTTCTCCCTTCAGTCAAAATCAGGTCTGGTATCATCAGGGTTAATCAGTGACTGATTTTCGATTGTTATTGTTAGTCGTTATTGTTATTTCTCAACGTGTTACGTTTGATATTTGAATTAATTGTGTTGATTGTTGATATTGGCCTAAGTCATTATTATTAATTATCATTGTTATTCAAACCAAATACAATCTTCATTTCGTAGAAGTTTAAAATTGTCAGGTTTTGTTATATAGACTAGCCTGTGGCATGAGATGTTACTTTTTATATTGTTGTTTTATATTTCACCTATGTGTTTTGTTCTGTCCAATGTCTGTAACGGGTTAGTTGTCAGTTGTTTCTCAGGCCCTTCAGGGGCTCTGATGTGTGAAGGGACAATGTTCTGTCTTATCCTATGCTTTGTATGGTGATGTCTTCTTTTCCACTACGAATAAAATGTACATACGACAAAATCCGCATTGTGTCCGCAATCCACAAAGTCCGCAATAAACAAAAAGAATTATAAATACATAGGAATATCGAAAAGCAAAACTTGCATCTGTAAGGTCTACAGATCTGTCTAAAAAGTTTAAAACATTAGTATCAGCATCAGTTACAGCCTCGCTTTGCACAAACTTTGTTTAGTACTCTGTGTGCGTCCTCCACGCCTTTGGCGGCGGCATGATGAATAAGTCGATGGGCCTCACCTTTGGGCAATTTTGTATGACCCTAAAACAACTTATTTTAAAAAATTCAAATTAATTTAAATTACAATATTTCAAAACCATTTTAAAGTTTTATGAATCTGGACAATTATAGAACATCAATCAGCCACTCACTGAGCAGATCAGCTTGGCTATCAGGAAAAAAGCAGCAAGGCATTCAGAAGAATTTCTATTTTATGGAAATGGACGGAATCATCAAATTGTAGGCTCGAACGAGGCCTGAAGAGCGCTTTTAAGATAAATTAATTAATTAAATCAATAAAATTAATAGATTAAAAAAGTTCAATAGCTTACGCTTAAATGTCCAATGGCTAGTCTGTACGAAGCTTCAGGGTGACCTTCATCAGAAGCTTGCTTGAACCAATGCATCGCAGCGGAATGGTTGATTTTTGTCCCCTTGCCATTTAAAAAATGATGTCCAACTTTATGCTTGGCCTCGGTATGGCCCAGTTTTGCATAAGTACGGTGAACATGGAACATAAGATGGTCCAGGTAGTAGAAGCCAACCAACGCCAACACGATCACAAATGCGAGAGCCAAAATCTACAAAAGTAATTTCTTTCTACAAAAGACTAAGTGGTCCAATCAAACAGAACTGAAACCCTTTTTATAATCTAGCCTAGGCTTAAGTCTTAATCTCGGACTCTAATCACTGAGTTCTAAAAGAAAAATATAGTTGTAAAATCATAGATTCATTACACACCTCAAATATTTTCGTTATTTTTCCATCTGGAAGCGGGGCTTCAATTTGCCTAATTCGCCCACCGTAGGGTAACAGTGGATCATAATCATCGTTTTCATACTGCCACAAAATATCCCATTTTGAGGGCTTTTTCGTCTTCTTTGTCTGAATATCGCTGTGACTTCGCCTTCGTCTCAACAGTGGTTTGGTATCTGTGGAATCCATGTGAAATCTGTAATTGAGTTAAATATATGTAGATATGGTGTTCGAGAACACAACATTACAGCATATTATCCGGGAGTTATCAGGTTGAATAGAGTAACTTTAGCTATGATAAATTTTATTAAAGTTTAAAATTGGGCCTTCTGTATTGACGGCCGCACAAGTCTATAGCCAGCAACAGTAATAGTTATGATGAGCCTAAAATGAACCACAATCATGAACTATTCTGTTCCTGTATTGCAACCTGTTTGTTGCGTAGATCTTGAACAGCGATAATGCGACAGCAGAACCAGAATTGATCAGCAAAGGTGCATATCTCATGTTCTGAGAAAAGACACGGACTCACGTGGTAGAGGAATGGAGAGGTATTGGCATAGAAAAGGAAAGATACTCATAAAGGATGGGAAAATTCTTAAATTCCTCATTTCAGTTTCACTGAACTTCATTTTTGATAACATCACTCAGATTGTTTGTGCTCTCAAGAAGCCAATGATTACCTATGCATGTAAACTAAATAGCCTTTATCTTTATCTTGTTTCAACTGACAACTTTTGACTGGAGATGGCCTGAAGAACAACGATTAAGTTTTGACATTGGAACAGAGTGTGACAGCTGTGACACCAAAATATGTATTAATGTCTTTAAGTTGCCAAAAAGGCTTCTAGGAAGCGCATAAAATAACTCAAAAATTTAAAACGTTGCGCTTACATACCTTTGTAACTTCAGCTACTTAAACGTCAAAAGAGTAACCTTATCCGTGTGAAAATTGTAAGAAAGGCGAATCTTAACCTCAAATCTGTCACTGCTTACCATCTGTTGGCGTTGGTTTAGCTCAGGATAAGAAGTAAGTAGACTTAGCAAATGTGATAAATTTATCTTTTAGGTAAAAATGCATCTTTTCCGCTATTAGTTTCTGGGACGTAACTTAAGGATAGAAATCATAATTAAAATGGTCAGCCTCAAAATAGCTAAGTTTACCGCATTAGCCATGTAAAAACGTTTCGTTATGATTTATAGTCGATTTACTGAAGAAACATTAGTGAACCGCTGAAATATAAGTACATACATAGACCGAACGGCTAATCAGCAAGCAAGTCGAGTTCACGTCTTGGCCGGCCGATCAACAGCACTAATCTGTTGTACTGCAGAGCGGACCCTGGCTTATAACGAAACTACTATTAATCATTTAATGCAAATTTTATCCCAAATTTGTACGTTATGAATTTCGGTCTACATAAAATGTTACACT
The DNA here is from genome assembly GCA_030248195.1 of Trissonchulus latispiculum. Classification (NCBI taxonomy): domain Eukaryota; kingdom Metazoa; phylum Nematoda; class Enoplea; order Enoplida; family Ironidae; genus Trissonchulus; species Trissonchulus latispiculum. Next base: position 26,758 of record JASAND010004664.1, read on the forward strand.
GTAAGGTGTCACTAGTACGACTGGCATCTATTTTGTGAATTTATTTAGAGATTTAACCGACATGACAGGGTTAATTTAGATGTCAATGCTGTATTTCAGTTCTCAATGCTTTAGATCATAATTCTCCGAAGCTTTGCTTTAGACGTAAATAAAATGACTACATGTATTAATCATGACAACTGGCACGTAATTATCCTGTCATTTTTACACAATGACCCAAATTTCAACCAACGCCTGTTGTAGCTCTGGTCTAGCTTTTCACTGTAGCTTAGCTTATCCATAAACAATTGTAAGATCTTGCAAACAAGATTTTGTAAGTTATCCCTTATTTTCGTGATTCCAGTTTCAAAAAAGTCTGGTGAAAGGATTGCCAAGGAGGAACCATTAGACCATTTCTTGGCAATGCTTAACTTTTTAGGGAAAGGAAGCTGCGATTTCCTTAAGGAGGGGGCTGAGGAGATGTATAGTTATCATTGATTGGCTGTTCAATCCACTGGCCTATATATACGTAGAGCTAGGCTTTCTGAGCCAATCCGCGCCAAAACTAGCTGTACGAGCCAAGCTTGCTTCAGCTCTATCTATCTAGCTAGCTCGAGTAAGCCTTTCTGTTTGAGAAGGAAGGTTTGCTCTTTAGCTGTGACGCAACTGGAGAAAACTGTGGAGAGCTACCAGCCGGCCAATTGATGTTCTATAATGAACTGAGTCCTCACAGGCACCTCCTTGTCTGGGCTTGGTTGGATATTTTTATCTGATATTTGTTTTGTTTTTGCAGTACTGTAATATTCTCAAATCTACCGCCTCCAAGATAGTCCTCTTTGTGGATCTTCAGGTAAGCCAGTGCGTGAAATCTTTTTGTGTTATGCATTTCTTTCTTAGCATGATTTCACCCATAAGAATGTAGTAAATATAGCCATGGAATTAACCTGAAGTCTCATTAACCTGTAAAGCTGATTAGACAAAAAATATTAATAACCGTAAAACATAGTTGCATGTAGATAGAGACAAACTCAGCAGCTTTGCAAGAAGTTTGGACCATCTAACAAAAGTTCACAGAATATGTAGTTAAGAGTTAACAGTTGTATAATTAATGAAACCATTAAAAATTACATTTATTAAAATTTAATTCAAATGTAAAGTTCAAATTATACTTTATTGCTGGTATAGATGTGTGATGTGTGTATGGATGCTTTGTTATTGATTATGCCTGGGGCCTGTTGCATAAAACACTACTGAACATTCAGTAGCTGTTCAGTAGTCAATAGTTAGTAGTTCAGTGGTGGATTCTGTTGCATAAAAGTCAGTACTACTGAAGTGCTACTGAAACCCACTTCAGTAGTGTTTCAGTAGTGGTTTTCGCCAATTTTCAGTAGTGCCTGTTGCATAAAATTAAGTAGTACTAACTGTTTACTACTGAAACGTAATAAAAAATTCAGGAGTCCTACACCACTGATAGAATTGATTCAGTAGTAGCATTATTAGCGTTCAACGATAATAATAATTTACAAAACATGATTTAGCATCACCAGTTATTAGTTATTTTTATTATGTAGATTGTAATGAATGTGCTAGTATGTGGTTGGAACTTATAATTTAATCAGATGATTTTGTTTTGCCTGAAAAAACTAAAATTTTTCAAATCCTCTTAATTTCGTGCTAAGACAATTATTGTGTATTGTATAAGAAAGAAAAGCTGAATTGTATAAGAATATTAACGGTATACCTATTTACTTCGAAATTCTAACGTTATGTGCACTACTGAAACTGACTACTGAAACTCTTTGCGAAAGCGGAATTCTTCAAAAGCTTTTACTACTGAAATACTGAACTATTGAAATTAAGTAGTCCAATTTTTCAGTAGCCGTTTATGCAACGGAATTTTCAGTACTACTGAATTCAAATTCAATAATTCAGTAGTTCAGTAGTCAAGTACTACTGACTTTTATGCAACAGGCCCCTGAAATAAGTTAATTCATGACGGGAGAGGGAATCTTATAATCCGCGCAAGTCTAAGACCTTACCTTCTGATTTCGTTTTCATTTTTAAGTTTTCTAAATGATTATTTCAGTGTTTGTTGGTATTTTAGGTGTACGTGACTGCTATAAAGAACAGCATTTAGAAGAAAAATAAAAAGAGACCATCTTCCCGCCAAAACTCTAAACGATTCATTTCGGTTATATGACGCTTTCTCCATCAGTGCCTGTTGAAGTGATTTTAACAGCCGAACAAGAAATCATACATTTTACATTTTCTGAAGAATATAACGGCTGCAAAAGCAATTTTAGCAGTTTGATCCTGACTAGAAGTGACTGACATCAAAACCGGCTGCTTCGCGTTTACATGAAATTGTTCTTTAAAGAATGTTTTAATAGTGATCGAATTTGAAGTAACAGCTGTTCAGCAGTACTAAGATATGAAAAGCTAAACTAAAAGAAATTTAGTTGTTGACCTAACTTGGTAATTGAAACTGTTTAACTTGATAAGATATAATGTTTTGACGATGACTCAAATATACCTATAACTTCTGGTTAAATTCTCTGTTGAAGACTTAGCGTTAGGTATTTTTTGCAGCAAACTTTTGTAAAACATTCCGTTTTGTTTGCAGCGAAACTACTTGTTTCTGCATTTAGCTTCGCCTTCCTTCAAAAAATAGCTGCTAACTATAAAACTGGTCTCGTCTCTAAATGTTGTCTGATGGTGTAAAATTTCTCACATGTTTTGTATAGTCAGTCTGTTGACTATACATTGATTACTGATTTACATTTATTACTGAATAAATTGATATACTGTTTATTTTTAGTTAACTTAAAAACCCCACCCCTTCTTTAAAAGTAAAACCCCTCCTTAAACTGGATTTATAAATTTTACAACCCTTCTACTTTTAAGGTTAATTAGTCAGCTGACGCGCAATTCTGGTTTCACGGATGTCCTATATTTCGGCTCCAAAAATGACTGTTAGCTAGCTGACTTAGCATTGACTTTTCCAAAAGGCGCAACTCGGCAAAGAAAGTTCCTCAATGCCTGCTTGAGTCTTGAATTAGCATTTAACTTTTTTGAAGGCTGCAGCTGGTAATATCTTTTAAGTTTACAACATGTCTGACTTTACCTGTCTGCTAAGCTGCAATATAAGGCTTCACATCCGCTTATTTCTTATTCTTTACACTATCATTTTCAAAAGTTTTAGTTTTCACAAATTCATATCATTTTTCACCTAAACGAATCAGCATTACTGACTAGTCACGGATGACTAAACGAAACAGACTAGCCCCAACATTTAGTGGCGTACAGACGTCATCGTCAGCAGCCAACTTTTTCCTGTTTACACTTTGTAGCTTCCTTGTTTTTCCATTTTCCTTATGATCTTTAGAAAAGTTAGTTAAGTTATTTGGAAAACTGAGTACTCTTATCAGCTTCGTTATATATGATTGATTATTTGGGAGAATAGAGCGGTGGAACTTCTAGCTAATAGAAACTGTAACAACGTCAAGGGTGAAGCAACAACTTAAAAATTTTCAAGATTTTAAAAGTTTAAAAATTGCATTATAATAATACATTTTCCAGTAAATGTTCCTTATGAATTTGTTATTAAAATTTAGAATTAGCTAGTCAGACTCGATATTGTTGGATGAGTTGGTAAGGAGTTCTAAATTTTCAAAATACACGTGACTTAACCCTACCTGCGAAATCGATAATTCAGTCTGTGAGCCTTTTGTATTGCAGCTTCCACGTATTATTTATAGATCTTTGTTAGGTAAAACAGCGTTAATTGCTTCCGCTGTTTTTATAGCTTTATTGAACGTTTACTTAGCTGCAGAAAGGTCAAACTTTGAAGCCCCCATTTACAAGTATCCCCCTGATTTTATTGAAGTACTCATCAACTACGCTTAAACTATTCAAGCTGGAGGCCGGACAGGTTATTCTGGGTGCCTTACTTTCGGTGTCCTATTTGTTCTATTGGGCGATTCGGCATAGCTGTGTATTTGACTCTGTAAGTTATTTGCATGTATTCGCAAACTTTGCTTTAGCTCTTCAGTCATATCACTAAATTTGTTGTAGTGTTTGTTTTAAAACCTCTGTGCTAAACTGCAGATACACAGCTTTATACTTTTATCGGCAACGTAAAGAATATTGGTATGTTAAGATTGTTTACATCTCATTGCCTGTTTGCGTTCAATTAACTTGAATGTCTGTGTTTCAAAGTCTTCTTTACATAATGTAACCGTTCATAATTTCTCCTTATTTATGGATACGCTTAATTTAAATTGCCAGAAATCTCTCACATTTTATGTTAATATTACAAACAATTATAATTAATAATTATAAATTAATAAATTATAAAATCTGAATTATAAAATTATATATATTATGAGTTATATATCGTAAGGCCAAGGTTGGCTAATGGCCAAGCATCGACCAACGGCCAATTTGTTTCGTTTTTTCCGCCAACGGCCTTTGGAACCGTTAAGGCCTGCTATTGGTGGCACCAGCCATGGGTAAAATTTGTGAGCCTAAATATGCATTACACATCCATCTAAGTTATATAATCTCCAAGCAACATGACTAGGAGTGGGGCTACCAAACGTTTACTCCGACTTTGTCTGCTTGGCCTACCTCATAAAGCACAGATATAAAGCATAGCTGGGTAGCATATAACGCAAAAATATTGGGTGCTGAGGTCTTAGCTGACCTCCTGTCGTGTGCAGTGGTCACATTTGTATGCTCTACCCCCCCCCCCTGCCCCTTTTCAACACTATTATCCTAATTAATTAAAAATTTCTGATGGCTCCAACTTCAAAGTTGTCCTTTTAGATAATAATTAGGCTAGTGTGTTCCCATTCGCAGAAAATTACCAGACAATTGCAGCTTATGGACATCTCTTAATAGGAAATTGATGTTCAGATTTAAAGTTTCGCCAAAATTTTCAAATGCTTTAGCTACCGAAAACAAAATTTTATTCTGTTGCCAGCTATGAGATGAGGCTGTAATTTGGCATATACAGAGGATCTACTACATGCGTGTAACAAATGACAAAAATAAACGTCTGCTGTCCAAAAACTTTTTAAACTTCAAAACTTTTGAAATATTGGAACTCAGGGAGGTCAAAAATACGCCCATTTCAAATTCCAACTCGATTAATACTGAAGATTTGCGACTTCCAGGGTAAATCTTTTTGTGTAAATTTGACCTTACAATGTTCTATTCTCTATAAAAGTTGATGTCACTTTCCAAATATATTATTTTGGTGCTCTTTAACATTCTGGGACCAGTCCTGCATTTTTAGGTGGAAAAAAACGAAATTTTCGGTTTTAGGCATTATAAATCAGTAGCTAATTGAGGCAACGAATTGGTTATAGCTGGAAAGAGGGTAGATAAATGAACTCACGTGGATGTACAGATTATAAGCTTTAAGATGATAAAGCTCTTTCCAACTCCCACACGAAAGTTATAGCGTTTCAAAAATTCACCACAAAAGCACTGCGCAATAGGATACCACCACCTTAAGAATACTTTGGTGTAGTGTTGGATTACTAGAACTATTAGTATTGACGTTATGGATTATTGTTTAGATTCATAGTGATGGGGTGGATTAGTTGGCTTAGACTAGAGATGAGGATTTTGGCTCGCGGCTCGGCTCGGCTCGGCTCGGCTCGGCTCGCGAGCCGAGCCGAGCCGAGCCGGCAACAATTTCTCTCGAGCCGAGCCGAGCCGAGCCGGAGAATTGAAACTCCGAGCCGACCCGAGCCGAGCCGACCCTATCGAAAAATTTTAAGTTCACTGTAATTATTTCCGAATTTGTACAAACAAAATAGTCAACTAATTCAATGAATTCTGTTTTCTGTGTTCAACTTTGTCGTCTAATTTTCCGTTTTTCCTTGTCTTTATTCATACCTTCCTTCCTACGCCAACTTAGTTTAAACGTTAGGCTGTGCTTGAAGCCAACCTATGTATGGTGTAGTTATAAGGAAACATTTTGACTTAGTTATTTCAACGTGTCATATTTGGTATTATCAAAAATATTACAATTAAAATTTGCATTGTCTTACTACTGTGGCTTTGGGTTTTTGTAGTAATCTATCAGATAGCAGAAAAGGTTGTAAAAGTGCTGATTTATACCAGAAATACTTACTATTAATTTAGAGTTTAAAACTATTCTGCATAATTACAGTTGACTTGACTACTGTTATGGCTACGATCGGCAGAGAGCAATTAGGGGATTTGAAATTTTCTAAAACTTAAAAAATAATGTGAAAGAATTCTGAATTTTATTGCTGAGTTCTGAAGCATTTTGCAATTTATCAGATTATGCCTTTCCTCAAGACTGCGGAAAACAAAAAGTTTTCTCGTGATTTTTTCGGCGTTTATCACTGATTGCTTTCCATATTGTATACATCGAATAAAATAATAAATTTTAAGCAAAACAAGCATGAATGGGCCCCCGCCCACTTTCGTAGAATATACATTTACCAAATATCAATATCACTAAACCTTATAATCGTAGACTCTGCAGCTCGCAGTGTCTCGGTAAAAATGGAATTGTGGTGATTCACACTGGTACACGAAAGCTATACAGCTGTTTTGTTGTTGTTGTTGTTGATGCTTCCAGCCACCTGAATACAGATTCAATCGGCCCGGACACCTCCAGGACGGAGGCGGCCGCATTCTCTGAGAAAGGCAAGGACCTCTCGAGGCTTTTCCCAGAGGACCGCAAGGCTAGGGTTAGGACCCAAGTGGGATAGGCGTGGGCGGTCTGATTGTGGGCAGTAGAGTAGGGCATGCGACAGTGTGTCTTCCTGGTCAGGGCAATGGGCACATGAGGGAGAATCTCGGGCTCCAATCCTATGGAGGTACCAGTTTAGGATTGGAAAGAAGCCCCCGACACGAAGTTGGGACAGGACTGACCTGTCAGCCCTGGATAGTCCAATCTCCTTCGGGTCAGGGTTGCGGGGGATTCGAAGCAGGTCTAGTCTGTCCGAGGATAAACCGGATTGCCAGGTGCTAGTGAAATGTCTCGAAATTAGGGATTTCACTGCCCTGAAATCTACCGGAGTAGCAGCCTGATCCAGATTTGAGCAGGCCAGCGAGCGTGTCAGCGATTTTCAGGCCTTTTGTCAAAAACAAGGAAGAAAATCCACAATTGGGTGGAATCGGTCAAATTTCAAATTTCAAGCTGGGCGAGCCGAGCCGAGCCGAGCCGGCCCACTTTCAATATTCTTCCGAGCCGAGCCGAGCCGAGCCGGGTATGCCCGCGAGCCGAGCCGAGCCGAGCCGACCACATTTTCTCCCGAGCCGAGCCGAGCCGAGCCGGAAAATCCCGGCTCGTCCTCATCTCTAGCTTAGACACGAAGAATCCGCTTGGCACTTGCATCACCATACAATATATAAGTCACTAACAGTCCATAACTCAACATTTATATACTTGAAATTTTGTGATCGGACTTCATTTGCGAAAACATTAGTAAACGGCTTTATTGAAATTTTTTTATGCACCTTTGATGAATGACCGGTACACAAAGTACAGCAGTATGCAAACGGAAAGTTATAAATTTGCTACCACTGGCAACCCGTTTTTGCAAATAGATTTATTTAGCTAAAGTGTGCCATTAATTAATAAGGAAGTTTCTGAACTTTGTGTATTTTTTGTTTCGTACATGAGAAAAGCATTTACCAGAAAAAGCACAATTTTGAACTGTTGCTGTTGAAAGTTGACCAATTTGATTGTTAAAAATAAATTTATTTGCTATTTGTGGATAGTGGAATCTCCAGTTTCCATCCTGAATGATGACAAAAATTTTATGTAGCTAGATAGCTATAGTAGCAAAGCAAGGCATGGAGCCAATACAAATTTCTTTTTTTATCGCAACTGACTGGTTTTTAGCTCCGTCTCTTTAGTGTATATAGCATTCCTGTAAAGTCATGTTCGGTTTGACTGCACACACAGCTAACTGGAATTCATCATTTGAAACTTTCAGCCTTTTTTTTAAATCAAGATAGAAAGACCAGTTCTTAGTTTGAAAAGTTTCGGCCGACGATGGTTGTAAATAAGCTACTAACTTAACAACTTGTCTTTTACAAGTTTTGTGTAATCCATCAATAATTACCTAACTTAGTTAGGTATACTATACTGTTTGCAAATTTTCAATTTTTTTGCTAAAACGGTTGCGAGCCCCCCCCCTCTCCTACTCCCTATTTTAATTAATATTGCCAATTTGCGGAGTCTACGTCCATTTAGGGAGAGAAGATGTTAAGTAACAGCATTCTTGTGTTGTTGGGTTAACGTAACTAACCTATTTTGTAACTTTTCAATTTATAGTGTTTGTGCTGTGCGTAACCAAAACCATTTTGCGTTGCAAAAGCGTCAAAGTATGATATCAATTAGTTAAAGAAACTAAGAATTTAATGTATTCGGAACTCTTGCTAACTTAAAGTCGAAACGGAAATTTTATATGCGGTACGTGGCATCACCGAATTTGCCCATTTTGACTTGCAAAGGAAAACATTGAATTCCAGGTTTCGTAGGCGTTTTCCAAGCCAATTTTTCTTTTAGGTTTCCTGCCATCCAAAGTACGTATGTGTGGCATCTACCCTGGTGTAATTTGCGTGCACTTAATTTATGAATTGTGCAGTTTGCCAGCGTCTAAGCTAGGCTGTAAGGGCTAGCTTAATGCTAATATTAACCGCGCTTAGTTGCTGCAAAAAGTTTAGTTCTTGCAGAGGCGCGTGGCATTAGGCGCTGCCTTGCTGCACCACTCCGTAATTATTGGCATTACTGCCGTTTATTTGCTGTTTTTGCTGTAAAGATATATTTCGACTAATTTAACGACTTGTACAGTTATTACGCGAAGGTATGCTGGATTGGATTGGTGATTTATCATAATTTTTGCATTTTACTCAATTATCAGTGAAACCTCTTCAGCGGGGAGGTGAACTTGGGTGCCCTCTTGTGCAGCGAGTGTTACGCAAGTGGGTGGACAGAGAAATGTCCATATCTCTGCTTAGGAGTCTCTAACTCTATTGGCTATTACAGCCCACGTTCTGTGTGAGTGGATTGTATGTAAGCGTATGTTCTAAACACAAATCTAATAATTCAAATTTAGTAACTTAAGTAAAATATTCTCAAGTTATATTCTCTTTAAATTTTCTCTTTAATATTGCTCAAGATTCCTGCAGACTTGCTATTCAAAACCGCACAGAATTTGACCATTTCTGGTAAATCGCCGAATAGAGAATACAATCCCTATAACAAGCAAAAAGGAGGGGTATGCTAGCGTGTTAAAGCTATTAAGAATGTACATATACACTTTCATACTTCTTCATCAATATATAGAACTGTAAATTTGTCAACTGCTTTCTATATTAACTGATTATTTTATTACATGACTTGCTATCTATTGATAGAAAAATGGTGCTCAGATGAGTTTATCTGTGCACAAATCCAGTTAGATTATGCTTAATATATACTGCAGTTGCAATATTTCTCAGGACTTGAGGGAGCCTGAACCAACTTCGGGGTCTAAGCTTTTATTCAGCTTCCAGATGTTAGTTCTTCTTGAACGGTTCTATCAGGCTTTAGCTCATACCTCTACTATGAAATGAGTTTATTGATTTACGTGTGGAATGTATTAAATGTGGAAATGTGGATACAATTACTTTAAGTTTGAGTAATTTCAGACGCTTATCGCAAAGTTCTTTGGTATTATTTTAGTTAAATTAAACTTGAGTAGATTTCTATGCTGTGTGGCGAAGGAGTGAGAAAAATCTGACCTGACATCCATCAATCAAATACATTATTTCCACAGTTATTATACTAAATTTTGTATTTTTGTATTCTGCCAAAGTGTACACTGAATTAAAGTGTTCTGAAACAAGAAATCTTGAAATCTTGCTTGAATCGATTAACAGCATGTTGCCGTTTGCTTCTGTTTTTGACGTGGAAAATAATAGACTTTTTTGTAACAAAATGTTTATTGAAAAATGTGCGCAGTAGGTAGTCTGTATGTAGGAATATTTTTTCATTCATTGAGTTTATAAGATTTTAGTTACATTCTTCTGTAAACGATTCCATTAAACCATATTGCAACTCGATTGTAAAGTCGTTTACGGATTGCGTATGATAATTGAATCCACCCAAGTAAGTTCTACTTATTTCGGTAAGTTTGGTTTTTGCGTTTTTCTGGAGCAAAAGGTTAAGTGGCAACTGTGAAATGGGAAGTCATTTTTGGGACTGTCCTATAAAAAACAAAACCTAAGTAACTCACATACCTGGGTTAATCTGAAGACACAGATTTAAACCAGACTAGAAGCTCAACTCTTGTTGAAAGCTCTGATAGGAGTGGAACCTTGCGAACAAAATGTAGACTAGATATGAGCATTTCGGCCCGTCGACTCGGGCCGACATCAATTGGTTAGCGGGCCGTGAAATTAATTAGCTGCGGGCGAGAGCGGGCTGAAACGAGCCGGATGGACTCCAAAAAAATGTTGTGAGAGCACCAAATGTAGCTAAAAATTACTCATTCTGGTTATTTTGCAGTATGTAAATTTTCACATTTTGTGGTATAATAGTAGCCTTTTCATGTTGTATTGAAGCATTTGAAATAATATTGTTACTAAAATTTTGGAAATTTGCTTTTGGCGGGCCTGGCTGGGCCGATAAATTTGGAATCGTTCTAAATTCTAAATTACCGCGGTATATCATTTAAATAAGAAAGTGATAACTTCAGCATGTCAAATCCCCCACTTTTAGGCTGCCTAAATATTAAAGGGGGAAAATTTGGCATGCTTGAATTTCCTCTTTTAGGCTAACATGATGGGGGATTTTGGCATGATAGAATTTCCCCCCGGGGAAAATTTAGCATGGGGGAAAATCTGGCATGCGACCCCGGGCCGAATTATGTTAGTTTGTGGGCAGGGTGGGGACGGGCCGAGCAACATTTTGGATCGGGCCGGGCTGGGCCGAAAAAATCCGTCCCGTGCTTAATCTCTGATGCTGTCTGTCATTCACTCCTCTGAGTGCATAATTGCAAAGTTGAAACCAGAGTTGGAAGCGGGTACCATTTTGGCGGCCCGCCCCGCCCCGCTACCCGCACGCTGGTACCCGCCCCGCCCCGCCCCGCGGCCCGCGGCCCGCAGTCAACTGATACCCACAAGATATATACCCGTATATGTTACCGAGTGGCACACGATTGCTATGTTGTCAAATTTATTAAATAATGTCAATAATTAAAAATAAACCTTGATTTAAAGCTTCCAAACTACTTTACCTAATACATATTGTATTAAGATGTGTTGCTGAAATATGGAAATTAATCCAACTTGCCGACGTTTGCCGAAAAAGTACCAAATCTTTATAGAAAAGTTTAAAAATTCAAACTAACTAACTAACTTTAATTAGGGATGCACCTGGGATGGGCTCCTAATGTCAGTCTCGGTGGTTCAGCCCCGATGTCAACCGGTCCCAAAATTTTGTAATTTTTTGGCAACTTTTGGCTAAAAAGTTAGAATTTTAAAAGTTAAAATTAAGTTTTAATTGGTAGAGATCGCTCGTTATTATATTACTCATCGATTTGAACGAAAACAACACTAGTAATTTTGTTGATATATGCTTGAAATTAAAGCAAAATCTTAATTTTTAAGAAAATTCTATTATCTATCTAGAGCCACAATTTTCAGAACCCGGTGCATCTCTACAAGAAATTGATTTTGCGCTCATGTAGTCTCGAAAAAGACCCATGTTACAAATCTAAAGCAGTAAGGACTAGGTAGGGCAGAGACCCTGGAAACTTTTGGCGACGTTATAATTCCATAATTGCAGATGACAACAGATTACTACATAGCAACAAACTGAACAGCAACAAAGGAGTTTATAGGATAGAATAGGATAGGATATCCAAAGTTCAAATTAGAGTCTCAAAACTTATTTTTGGCCATTTTCTTACTCCTTGTAACCGAATTTCTTACCGCTAGTGAAAGTAATTTTTAGTACTCCTTGTGGAGAAATTCGCCGAGAGGGGGGTGGTATATATTTCTTTCGTGTCAACCTGGAACGTAACATACATGTAAAACCTCCATGGAGAGTTCAAATGTTGAGCTTTTGCTTTTCGCTTTCAGCTTACAGTTTAACTGATATTTTCGGATTCACTTCAATAACTGACCACTACATTCGGAATAACAAAAACAAAGCGAAAAAATTATAAGTTTTCCGACTAAAAGTTCTATTTCTGCTACAACCCACGGATAGCCAAAAAGTCATCAGCACTTTTCTAGAAGGACATTAGTTTGAAAATTTTCTGAGCAAGCATTCCTAGTTTCGAACAATTGTTGCAGAGTAACCTTATGTACCACCCACTGAACGCCACTAAAGGAACATATGCTTACAATAAAATTCAAGGCATTTACATAGGTAAGCTTTGCGTACAGCATAACCAAAAAGTATAACAAAAAGGCACGTATAGCAACCTGTGTGCAGAGAAATTAAGTTTGTTTGCTTGCTGAAAGCAAGAAATGCAAGTAGAGATCTCAATCAATATACAGTATGTACATGCTGTAGGTTGTAGGACCACAACATAGCAACACAACATAGCTTATGATTATGTTTCTGGTCTGGATATAACTAAATAGAACAAGTTTAATCAAAGTCCCATATGCGCTGAGATGAGATTAGTAGTCGTGCAGAAGGGCACCCAGCCAAACTTAGCGAATTTTTTGAAATCACCAACATGAAGTCTGTTTTTTCCGAACACTTTACGGAAAACTGTTAGAATTTTAGTGAATATATCAACAAAAGATACCCGCAACTACCCGCGCGGGTATCCTGCGGGTACCAAAATTTCTATTACCCGCGGGTACCCGCTACCCACTTCCAACTCTGGTTGAAACCAAGACTAAAAGACTTGGAGAAAACTGACCAGGGTGGGGATCGAACCCCGAATTGTCCGATTCACAGTCGATAACTCTAACCTCTTAGCAACCCCCGAGCATAATCATTACAAATCTAATTTTAGCCTTTCGGAGTTTACATGATTCACTCGTATTTACCATAAGTAATAAGAGGGTGACAATGGTCACGTTTCTGTTGCTTGCTACCAGCACACAGATACCATCTCTGCAGCAACAATTTCCACATCTGAATACATTTTATTAGTCTTTTGAGATCAGAATGGGCTTGAGGAAACCGGTATACATACTTTTGTCCAAATTTTGCCAAAACAGAAAGACTTTGTAAGGATGAGCTATGCATACTACATACTTGTACTCCTTTGTGGGAGTTGAAGTCGAGTTCTTAAAGCAATCCGGCGTCCTCGTCCGTCCACACCCAGTTGCGTTTTGAGCAAACATTTGAGGGTAACTTTGGCACGGAGTTGCTGGGTGACTAGGTCACTGAGTCACTGAGTCATTAGGTTGTGATGAAATAATACCTATATCTTACATGTCAAATAATATGTCTTACATATCATGCCCGAAACGAAACAACAAACAGCGTTGAGATTGTCAATTATTGATCGATATGAGATGACTGTATTGAGTATTGACAAGATACTGCACAATCAATGTAAGCTCGCTTCTTTACGTGCTTACAAGCTGTTTGAGGGTGGTTTGAGGTCCCTTCCGAAAATTGCAACAAGATTCTATAGGATTAGTTCAACGCGAACAGTGCTCAGACTGGTTGGCCAGCTAAGCCGGTCTGAACAGAGACTGTGAACAAAATTAGTAATTAGCATTAGATTAGTAATTAAGGTTGACATAGCATGTAAACTGATTTTACTTCTCTGATCGAAAATTGACCAGAAATATCCAAATGCAGCAGCTTATAAGTGTACATGTATTTCATAGGATGCTGAATCATGCCTTATGTGCTGTGTGTTAGCTTTCTTAGATGCAGCATTTAGCTAGACGTATGATCAAATAATAAATGGGAACGTTTTTTACGCATATGTTCCATGTTGGAGCAAAACGCCAGGCTTTTTTGATGGGGAGAACTGGCTTTGCAACAAGAACTAGATAACATTCAGTATGTGCGTATTCGTTCGAGTGTACGTATGTCTCTGTGCTGCTGTGTTACATCTTTTGAGTTGTGCATGGAAAAGGATTTTTTACTGTAATCATCAGTTTGAATATCTGTCTAGGCTGTTGATTGCTCTTAATTTTTCACCGCGTTTTTCTTGGTGTTTAATATATTTTGAAATGTTATTTGGCTTTTGGTTATGTCAGAAAAAAGTTTCCTAGAATTTCGGAAAACTGTATGGTGGTAATAAAATGTATATATATGGCTAAATCGTAAATTGAGGCCCGGTCAAATTTTTGTTGTGCTTATTAAAAATTATTAAACTTTTTTCCAAATTGCCTTCACCAGGAAGTCGAATTTCAGCTTCCAGGAGTTGTCAAATTACAGCAACAGTACATAATATAAGAGTGTGCCACTCGGCACACTCATGTTATGTATCAGGGCAAAAACAGTGCGCTGTTCGCTATCGGCTGACCCCCCCCCGCAGGTTAGACCCATCACCTCAAAGAAATTCTCTTACTATTCCTGTGTTCTAAAGCTCGAAGCAGGCTCAAAACTCGCCCACCTACCGCTTGTGTTTCGAGCTTTTAGCACACATATAGAGCGAGTGAGCAGGTACTGATTTGCTGGGTGGGGGGGGGGTCACTACTCACTAGGGTCTGATTTGCGGGGGCGGGTGGGCCGCTGACGAGCAGAGCACAGTTTTTGCTCTGTTAACATAGAGTGTGCCTAGTGCAACTCTCTTATTCGTGATGATAATAAATAGCACTAACTATTGCTTGATACTGGTTTTGTATGTCGAGGCTTCACAGAGCAACCGGACCTAAACCGCCGCCGACTTAATTGGTGTTTTCTATTTTTTTAATTCTTAATAGGGTTAATTGGACCAAATTTTATTTAGCGTTGTACCTGTTCACAAATCAAGAGGCCTAATAGTGTTCAAAACCCTAAAATACCAAACATTCAGGAATTTGCAGATTTCCAGCAAATTCTAGCATGACTTTTCAGTTTGATGTCATTTTAAGCGACTATCATTAGCGATTGTTTAGAAAATTGTTTTAATTGGAACCTGAGTTTTTGCAGTTGTAACTAAAATTTGTGCTTATCTTCTTGAACACGACCAATGTTGTCCCGTATTCCTGGGGTCACAATTTTCTGCCACTTGTACCGAATTTTCAATTTTTGAAGGGTCCCGAATCCTGCATACCTCCTTGTTAAAGTGTGGGGATTTAACCTCATATACACAAAAGACTACGTAAGGTATGCAATTAACCTATCAGATACGATTCGCACGCCGAAAATTCACAAAAAGTCACCCATCTATACGGCTAACAAAAAGCCGCAGCCAGAAAATTTTTTGCATTGTAATAGCCACTAGTGATGTGGATCGGATCGGCAGCTAAAAATTTAACCGATCCGATCCAGCAAAATTATTCGTAGATCCGATCCGATTGGCGATCCGAAATTATTTCTTCAAAAAGCTGAGTGGAACTAGATTTAAAGTCGGTTTTTGCCTTATCTTACACTTACACACTAGTTTCACTAATATATCTTCATTTTATCCTTCTGAAATACTAAAGCGTAATTGTGTAAAATTATATAGATTAAGCAAAGAAGTAAAATTACTCACGATAGTGAGGCAGATGATGATCGCGGCCTGCCTACTAACATAATATAAATTTAGCATTATCAATTTAAGATAATACAAATTAAGCATATCAGTTAAAACTATAATTTTGAGATTTAATTCCAATCTGAAGTAAAATTTATTAGCTTTATGTTCCAGACACCGAAATTGAAGTTGTAATTTTTTGGATCGCCGATCAAACTAACATTTTTTCTTGGAAACTGAATTTATCCAGTGCGGACCCTCCGGACCCTGGCTCCGGACCCACCTATCTGGGCAAAAGCTACCTAAAACTTAATACCCAATTTAAATTCTACGCACCGAAAAACCTGTATAAGCGAGTTTTTAGGCTTCTGCGACCTTGAAATAAAATTTTTGGTCAGTCATGTGACCCCGAACCAGGTCGCGTGACCCTAGGCAAAGTCACGTGGCCTGGGTGTCCACTTTGGAGTTTTGGATCCAGGGGACGAGAACCAAAATTCGAAGTTCAGCCTGTGCACAAGATACTTGGGGGTCCAAATTTTTTACATAATAACACTATGGACTATGCTCTATTTATGCATTAAAAGAGAACTTTTCTAGCTGTATCCTGAGATCTGATCCGGTGCTGATTTTCTTGTGAATTCGTTCACAAAAAATAAAAAGTTTTATTACTCACGCTGCACAAGAGCTATCGACATGTAATTTGCACCATATGTAGAAGGGGTCACTACAGTTAAATTATAGCAAATTCGTTCCAGAAAGCCAATTCTTTGACGGTTTAAAACCATTTTTAATACCAATTTAATATAAAGTTACATGGATGCTGCAATATGTATGGCTGTGAGTGGTGGTAAATGTAAACCTAAACTCAATCATAATCAGCCGGGATTGACTTGGGATTTTTATCGATTTTCAGAAATCAGTGTGATGAAATTTTGATGCAGACTTCGAGGACAACTTCGCTATAAACCTTCTTTAGTTAAGTGTGACATTGCATGTTAAAGCAAAACTTTGCTGGGGAGAAACGCCCTATATGTCGTAGTTTTCGCTGAATACTTAATTAATCCGCAGCCCTAAGTTCTGCACTTTTGCCGCCATGTAATATTTCACCATAAGCGGAAAGTCATTAGAGTTGCGCTAAGTAGGCCGTTGGCAACTGAGTTAAAATTATTATACATAATCCGTCACAACACTGCCAAAATGTTTTTAAATCGCAGCTGCCAGTGTATAATCGATTTCTGAACTTTAAAATATAGTTAAGTGCCACCTTCCTATTCAGGAGAAAACGGCACTTATCTTGTTTGGCTAACATGCAGAACAAACTGCTGAAAAATGGGACTGGTTTGCGTCGTTTTCGTGAACTTTTTCATAATTTTTGCAGAAGACTTGTTCTTTTCCCAACCCGCCAACCGAACTGAAAACGGCCAAAGTTTATAGTAACGATTTTGCATGTACAAATGTGACGGAATGTGACGCCCCTGCGACAGGCGAGGTGGTTTCGCTTTAGCTGTCAAAATGTCGATTGTTAAATCAGTCTAAGCGGCCTAACTGGCAGAAATAAACCTTTAACTCAACTTGCAACTCTTGCCTTATATACATCCGCTATTGCAGTGTTGCTCGTCTAAAGCGGTCGTCTCAGTACGCTGCTAAACAACACGCCTGGATAGCGGCGGCCCTGCGGCAAACCTTGGCGTTTCTTATCGCAGACATTTTTTAAACATTGTTATCAATCTGTCAACAGATGTTTTTAGTCGTTACCCCTTGGCTTTATATCAAACGCTGCATTGGTATCATATGTTATGAATTGCACATAGTCCAGCGAAACGTTTTTGCATGAACTTTTATGTTTGAAAATATTATCGAAAGGACGCCGATTTGCTGCAACGACTTCATTTATTGTCACTCATAAGTTTGTCACAAATTCGCTCCACATTTGTGACTTCATTCAAACTTAAACTTCACTCCTTCCAAGGTTGCATGTCTATTCTGCTATTGTGAACAGCCGCTGATGCCGTTGTACTACGCCTCTACAGTAAGTTTACTTGTATTCCCTTCTAATACACTTCAATTCTGCTGTATATGAATGAATTATAGGTTAACTGATAATTTTTACTCAAATTTTAAATTCATTCTTTCCTCTTTCCCTCAGTAATCATTTATATTACCTTTTGTTTTTGTATGAGCAGAATGTTGACTGGTTGCATGTCCGGCTGTTAATGTGCAGAAGATGCCAAAAGCGGGTGTAGTAACTAAGTTAATAGTTATAGCATATAGCTTGACTGAAATTCAAAATTTAAAATTTTGAGGAAATAGCCTATTCTCCTTCGCCCTTGCTTGATTGAGTCGGAAGAATAATGGATTAATGACATCGCTTGAATAAAAATTTAGTTTTCAGAATTGCCATTTCATCTATGCAGGAGAAACACCTTCTGACACCCCAACAATAGGGGACAGTTTATACTTCACTCAAATAATTTTCTCGTAGGAATATTAGCATTAGTTATGACTGAGTAGTAGTTTCACCCCACTGCTACTAAAGATTATTTCAGTGTAGGATTCTACTATCGACTCGTCCGACGTCATCTTGCAGACTTAGTGATGTTTTGTAGGCATTTTATAGCGCGAAATAGTGTGTAAAATTTTAATGGCCGAGCTGTAAACCTTTTCTAATATTACAAAAAAGTACGAGTGTTCCTTTCTTTAATGGTTGCATTTTGGAACATTAGTGGCTATTTCAAATCAGTTTAAATAGTTAAAACCTTTGCGTATATATATATACATATTCCATATTCCTATATTTCGTACATACCTTATATTCCAACGATAGATGTCTTTTGTTGTTTGTTAAGGACAGTTAAAGAGATATAAGAGGTAAGAGTTAGAGAGGTAAGCACTATTATAACGTTCAAGTCTATCTTATGAGGTTTATGGAAAGTTGCAGCTTTACTTAAGTATATAATACTGTAATACCAAAAGTAACACGAACTGTCACTAGCAGACTCTAGGATTTTTGGATATTCATCGAGCGCTTTCTAATCCTCGTTTTATATCACCTTGTTTCCTTAATAGTGTTCGCTTTTTGGCTAATGCTGTGCAAGGCTTTTACCACAGCAGTTAATTAAGTAAAATAATATATTATGCTTCATTTCATAGGTCATCTGTGATACTGTTAGCTTTAGAATTAATTTCTACTAAAATACCGTAATATCCCCCTTATATATAAGTTAACACAGTATTTGCGATGTTTACATTTAAACCAAGTTTTGCCTTGCTGTAGCGGGTGCGAGTCTTTCAATAAGCGAGGAATACAACAACTTAGAAATTGTGTATCCTGCAATGCTAAATGGAAAGAATAGAGCTCTTTACTCTCATTCTGTGCAAACTTGGATACATTCGAAATAAAACTGGTTTGAGTATGCATAATAAAATTTTAAACGAAAGAGCTTGTTCTGTTTGCAATTGGATGAGTTAAATCTGAGTTGGCTTGGATGTGTGAGACTTTGTACGAACGTTCCATTTCCTAATCTTACAGGTGTAATCTGATAAATGGCAAGATATGGTTAATGTAATTGCATTATGTACTCGGGATGTAATTAGTTAAATTTTAATTAAATTAATTTATTCCGTCTATTTAGTTATTCAGACTTCAGCAATATTTGGACTTAGGCTTTTTGTCTGCATTGCGAAGCAACTGTGAGATACTTGTGGAGCAAGTGAATAAATGCGATTTATTTATTATTAAAGTCACGTTAAATAGACTTAAAATGTTAAAATCTTAAGCTAATAACAGTACAGTAGGTAAGTACAACTTGTGTTGTAGAGCTGAAATTACTTATTAAAAGTTTTTGCTGGCGCATAACTGTATATATTATATGGGTGTGTTTAACGATCTATTGTATCTAAATAATATCTACTGTACCTATAAGTTTTCAGATTAGATTAAGGTGGTGATATCCTTCTGTGTAGTGGAATTTGAATCGCTATAATTTTCACAATTTTTGGAGTTAGAAAGAGCTTTATACCTCGTTTTAATGCTTATAATCGGTCGGTACATTTACACGAGATTACAAACGTAGTGAAATTACTAAAAAACTAGCAAATATGTTCTGACAGATTGGACGATATGGACGATTAATCTTTGAACATCGATTTGTCAAAACTGTAGAATCGGCCAAAATGATGTCATGATGAAACGAAATTTCGCTACTTCGCAGTGAATTTTCTTGCCTGGAGATGTTTTAGCTCAAACCAAGAAATATGTCCCTCAGCAGTAGTGTCACTGTTTATTCTGGCAAAATCATCCGAATTCATTTGTGTAGTTTTTGAGAAATCGGTGTGCAAAACAAAACAATCGCAGTTTTGTCAAAATGTTTTTTCGGCGAAAGCTCTAGCCTAAAGCGGCTCATAAGCATCGATAAAATGTGCAATTAGACTGTGTATCGATTGAGACTAAACAAACTAAAATGGTCCGTGCGATTTGGAAGCAATTTTGAAAAACTATATGTTAATTTCCTCGAAAATGACCATTTTGAAGCAGCAAAATCGTTTTGGCAAGTACTAATTTAATCACTAGACTTAGCTTAATGGTTATAAAAACAAAAATGGTCATTTTGGTGCCCTCTTTCTAGCCATAACAACTAATCCGATGTATCGGTTCCCTATTGGGAAGGGAATATACTGCCACAAACAAAATATTTCTTATCTTTTTACTTGAGAATGCGGCACTGGTCCGAGAATATTAAACAACACCAAACTAATATATATGAAGAAAAGTTTCATCCAGTTTCATAAAGAATTGGAGCCTGTTAGGTCAAATTTACAGAAAAGGATACCACCACCAACCAATGAAATTCATGAAATTGGTTGGTTATTTAGAGAAATTTGCAATGTAAGGTATGTAAACTTATATCTGATAAGTGATGACATTCATTAACATAGCTTCGGGTTCTGGAGTGGACTTAAGAGGGGAAGTCCATTTTTTGGTGATTTTTCGAATTTCTCCGATATCGCTGGTTTTTTATGTATTTTGCTGTACAAACGGTGTATTTTAACGAGTTTTTAAATTAAAGCAGTAAGTCTTACGGTTACTGAGTTATTTCACCTCAAAGTTGAGATCTCATGGGTTAAACATACATAGGAAATTGGAAAAGTTGTTACTTTTTCGCGAGCGCCAGAGAAAACTCACGAATCGCAAACAGGATCCGCCCAAGCTTTATATAATACTATTTCCATGTTTCCGGGCTGTGATTTTTAAAAATTTTGCTGAATTTTTGAAGTATTAAAATTTGAATTGGTGCCAAATTTTAATACTTCAAAAATTCATTAAAGTGTTTTAAATATATACCTAATTTAAAATTCTGGTTCCTACAAATCATAGTCAGGAAAGCGTGGAAATATTATGATAGAGACTTTGACGGATCCGTTTTTGTGAGATTTCTTTGGCGCACACGAAAAAGTGACAATTTTTCTAATTTCCTGTTTTAACACAAGAGATATCAACTTTGCGTTAAAATTACTCAATAACCTGACTTACCTACGACATTAGTTTTAAAAACTCGTTAAAATATACCGTTTAGACAATAAAATATGTAAAAATCAGCGAGATCGGAGAAAGTCGGCAAAATGACCAAAAAATGGCCCCCTTAACTTTGAGGTGGCTTGCGCACACACCTCACACAGAAACATTTTATGAAAACATACGCCAAAAGGCTCGTGGGAAGCTGCGACGGTTTTTAGATACGCTGACGTAAAATGTATTTTGGTACCCATATTTCCGTACCCATGGTCATTTCTTCTGTGACTATTGCTGTTGCTACTATTACATTTTCTAAATCTCATCAAGATCTTGGTCGTATCTTCCTTGAACACTCTCTCCTCAAAATTGCACTATACTTACACATTTTTGACAATATATACTTCAGCTTTGATGACCTATTTCTATTAGTTAATTTATGTGTAATTTTTCTTGTTTTAGGCGTGGTGGATGATGGAAGATGTAGTGGTAGCCGTTGCTCATTTGGCAATATTTACTTGTGTCTGGTGCTACTGCTGTGGAAAGAAGCACCCGAAAGGCGAGGCTGATAAGCAGCCTTATGCTCGCATTCCCAAGAAAAAAGGCGAAAAGCCCGAAGAGGACCCGCTTGCTGATGGAAGTGACCGTCCCCTGCTAAAGTCTGACAAAAAACAGAATGGTGACTCTTCGGCAGGCGGATCCAGGTTGGGTCAAAAGTCAGGGCCGAAACCCGTTCACGGGAAAACCGCTCACTCGTCCCTGAACGGGAACGTGAATGAGCCAACTATCCTGGTCAGCTCAGCTGAAAGAACCACGATCTCAGAAGTGGAGACTTGGACCAATCCACCCGCCCCCTCCCCCTCCACCCCAGTTTCGGGCATCATCTACGATTTCCAGGGTATGTCCGATGTGGACGGGCGAGCTGGCGGGGAGGACTTCAGTGAAGTCCTGCGGCAGACGGAGCAGAATCGTGAAGAAGTAGAAAGGCTTCAGCGATACAGCCGATACTCGGAAAGCATCGGTTCGGCTGGAGGCTCCATTTCCCCTACCGGATCCCCTGAGCCCCGGTTTCAGTATGTCCTCATCGATGATTTAGAATTTCTCAAACCTTCCGTCATTGATGATCTTCCCCTTCAAGTTGAGGAAGATGAACGTGGCCAAACACAGCGGAGAGTGGGCGTTCGACTTCACAGATTAGCCCGAAGAGATCCCACCTTTGCCTATAATCCGCAAGCATTTGTCGGCGAAGGGAAGCTGACTGCCCGCGGCTCCCATACCAGAACAGTTCAAGAAATGGAAGGTCGCTCCGCTCAGCCAGATGCCGAAATTACAGGTGCCATTACGTCAGCCACTGCTTCTGCTGCATCTGGTCAAACTCCTGAGAGTGTTTCCAGTACTGGTGCCTCAGTTCAATATTTGTGCTTTAAGCCCGGTGATCCTCTGGAAAAGGCGGCACAAAAACGAGCCATTGCAGAACTGACACAGATCGACAGAACTGTAACTGGGGAGCTTACAGAAACTGACATTACAACCACAACTGTGGTGAAGACACGCCTGCGTCAAACGGAGATTGACTCAGGTGAAATTGGAATAACTGATGATCTAGAAAACCTTCACTTGGCCAACGGTGGGCCGGAGAGCGGTCAACTAATTGACGAGTCCTCCAAGATGATCAACCGACCCCACGATTCTGGGGTTCGAGAAGAATATCTCACCAATCTAAGTCACATGTTGATGGATGATTGTCGACAGTTTCATGGAGAAGCCGGAACGACCGCCGAAGAGCACTTGCATGCTACCGGAACCGGAGATAGAGACTGGCGATCTCTGGTATTCGGAGATGAAGCAGCGACGCGAAAAAAGGAAATTTCCGCCGGCGAAATAACGTCCACAACTGACACCAAGACAAGAATTGTGGGAGGAGAAACGCATACAAGAGAAACGTACCTCAGGGCCTTAGATAGCGATGACAATTCTCCGGACTCAGATCTTACCGTAGCCGAGAAATCCCATGTCGAAGCCGGTATTGACATTAAGGGTGGCAAAACTGGTGCAGCAGGTGCTGATAAATTAGCTTCCGGAACTGAAAACTATGGCCAATCTGAAGAAGTGACTGTTGCAAGCATGAAACTCAGTCAACAATCTAAACAAAAAGGCTCATCAGATGCATTCTATGATGCCTTTGGCGTTGTAGAGAGTGTCTTGCAGTCTGCGCAAGCCCTCGCGCATCACGACCAATGTCGCCCCTACACGTCAGCCTCCAGCGACTACCAGCTGCACACTGGAGTGGCAGAGCATGCCAAGGCATCCCTAGGAACACAAGATGGCAGAGACCAACCATGTGTAGTTATGGCCCACAGCGACAAATGCGAACAGTATATGGGAATCGTCGAAGGAACAGCCAGTTATCCAAAATGGGAAGCTGAAGAGCTTCAACTGAGAAAAGGATCAGATGAGCTAAAAGATAGCCAGGCTGCCATTGTTGCTACTGCTGTGACAGAAATGGCCAAACAAATGGCACATATGGAGCCTAGTCAGCCCTATTTTGGAGGCGATCAGAGGATGCAGTTGTCAGCCGATAAATCAAACAGTACTTTTGATTCGACGGCAGGTCTTATAGCCGATGCAGTGGCTGCTGCAGCCACTCTGGCTGTCCATGTGGAACCAACACAGCCATACTTTCCTGTGCACTCCCAATCATACGATGAGATTTCATCCAACCAATACGCTGACTCTAGTTTGCAGTCAACCTATATTTCCACTGCTTATACCGACAATCTACAGAAGATGGCCTCAGCCACCTCACCAATCGGAACTGATGAAGGGATCGGAACCGATACCAGCTATCGAACTGACGGTTCGGACGGAGAGTGGACCAAACTGGACGCCTCTGGTACCGGCTCTGTCAGAGGGATAGAGCTGATGCAGGAGGACTTCCGAAACAGAATTGCGGAAGACAAAGACTTTCTGGAACGATCTCTGGAGCATGTGGATCCGGCTACGACTAGTCCAGACCAGTCCCTACTATCTCATCCGGACTATGAACAGACTTTCGCTGATGCTCGTGAAGGCCCCGGTCGGACGGATGCAGAACACGTCTCAGAGGTCGATATGGTTGTGGACATTCGTACGGACGAAAGAGAAGCTTCGGTGGAACGATGCATTCTGCCAAACATGTCAGTTGAGTCCATGGAAGCGAACCAGGGTTCTGCTCCTGACCAGCTACATTACCAGAACGATGTGGGAGAACAGTATCAAGTTTCGCCTGTCCCTGTGAGAGAACAGGACCGACTACTGTCTCGACACAGTGTTGATGAAGCCCAACTACAGGAAGAATATGACTGGGTACTTCACCAGTCACGTGATCTGAAAGAAACCGTTTCTCTAGTGCACAACGAACCCTCACAGCTACCTCAGTCTGAGCTTGATCGGCAAGCCTTGAGGTGGGCCTTGGATGAAAAGACAGTTCAACAAGAATACACGATGATCACTGAAGAGATTAGAAAGCAGTCCGTTGGCTCGCCTGGCGGACCCCAGTCTGGGGATGCCAGATTTGAAGACAAGTCGCCAGAACGCGGCAGTCCAGATGACCGAATGCCGACCTTTGTACCGATCTCAACCTCAGCCAGCGGTCATTTCAAGAAAACAAGCAAAGAAGCGACGCCTGTGGAAAACGTCAGCCGGCTTACCTCCGTACGACAATCGCTGACCTCGACATTTAAGTCACTGAGAAAATCTTCTTCAACAACAAGCTCCCAGAGCGAAGCCTCATCCAGGCAGTCTTCGGTGGCCGAAAAGGACGGACCTCCGCTGAGTCCAACGGCACCTGTGCCACCACCAAAAAGCAAAAAGGGTAAAAAGAAGAAAAAGGGCAAGCATGGCGACTCAGCTGCTGCAGAATCGCAGTTCACGTCGGATACTTACAGTGCAGAAACCGTAACGGAATCACACACAACGGCCCCGGATGATTTCACTGATTTCAGCAAACAGCGTCGTCATTATGTCAGTGAATTTCGGGAAGACATGCAGTCTGCTCTTTGTCACCATGACGAAACCGCTCCCTACTCTCTGTCGGATTCGAGTGACTCGCACAAGCGGTTCTACAGGGAGTCAAAAGCCCTAGTCGGCGAGTCAAGTCTGAGCATTAAAGGTGGGAAAAGCGGCAGTTGTGCCACCACAGCTGAGGCTAATCAAGAAACCAGTTCCACCTTTGCCGTTCAAACCAAACCTAAAGCTGGGAAAGCAGAAGAATCTTTCGGTGGAGCCGAAGATGGTTCTCAATGGGAATCGGCTCCTGAAGGAGGATTCGAAGCTGTTTCGACCGTTCATCACGATCAATCAAGAGAGTATCAACCTGAGACAAATCAAACGAGCATCGAATCCGGAACTGAAGACTACATTTTGAAGAAGAAAACACAGAAATCTGTTGATAGTACTACAGAATACGTCGAAACTAGTGAATATGTGACATCAGAAGCCACGAATGGTCACTTCCAAGGCGGACAAGAGTCACTGGATAGGCTGACAAAAGCATCCTACGACAACACAGCGTTTTCTGAAGGAACGACTGATTCCTATGCGAATGGTCAAGAAGAATACCTGTCCAGAATACCGGAGTCTTACGACGAAACAGGTTTACAAGACACTAGTTGGCAGGCAACTGATATTATGGCGCACGCTGACAAGTGTCTTCCTTATGGTAAGTCTGCCGAATACGACAGCTATATGTCAGCTGCTGGTAAGACTGAGGAACCTGATGCTGGCGAGTTTCAAGATGTAAGTTCAACCACTCTTACGTCTCACACCGTTGAAGAAACAACAACTTCCTACGCAGCGGTTCGAGATGATCAAAATGAGTGCATTTCGGGTGCCTCGCCCATTGCCCCCGAACTGCACACAATATCTCATGAGGAACACACTAAGGAAATGAAGTTAGCAGCTGGACAGGTGCAGGATTCCTCAACCGTGGTGCTGTCTGAATCAGAAGCTGCGACTGCCAGATCAGATCAGATAAATCTAAGCGACGATTCATTTCCTAAAAGTCAAACTTTTTCAGAAACTGATGAAAGGAAACTACAAAAGGAATCTGCAGTCTGGGCAGGCTCTGAGAACGTTGCTCAAACTGTTGCTGCAGCAGCTGCTTTGGTATATAATGACGTTACTAGGCCATATAGAGCACCAGACTATGTCATTGCTGGCCAAGAATTTCCTGGGTCTACGGAATACAGTACGGAAGAACTGTCGAACTTGAATCTCTATGGTCAGACTACACAACCTTTCGACCAAACTTCCGTAGGCGAGAAAATTGGTCTCGACGACACCAACTTCCAGCCTGGCTCTGCAACTGAACTGAACGCTGACGTAATTTCACAAGCTGTTACGGTTGCAAACAATTTGGCACATACAGAGCCTACAAGGTTCTATAGATTGCCTGACTACTACACGTACGGAATTCCTGATCACATCAGCAGTTTCACTCACGAAAGCCAAACCACAGCCGTGCAAGATCAGCAATGGTCAACGGAGCAAACCGAGCAAGGTCGGCCCCAAGATGGAATCGGTTGGACGGGAGATTGGCCAGAGTACAGTTCTGGCCCCTCTGATCTCGCTCACTCAGATGCAACCGGTACCTATGTTACCACTGAATCCCAAGGCTACACTACTTCAACCGATGGGTACCCTGCTGATTCTACTCCAACGTCCACTGCAAATCTCGATGTCACTATCGATAAAACGGAGATTTCTCCATATGAGGACCAGTTGGCTTTCAACGACCAAGCAGTGGCATTTCTAGGTGAACAGCAGCAACAACAGCAACAGCAAATAGAAGCCGGAGTTGTTCTGACCACAACTGGTCACAAGGAAGAATCTCAGCCTTACATTCAGTCCGACATCCAAGTACTTGGTAAGGATCAACACCTGGAACAAGCTATTTCAGCGTTTGATAGTGGTGCTGTCAGTACTACTGATGCACAATCACTCAAGCTGGAGGAATTAATAACTACAACAACCACCACCACGACAACTACAACAGTACAAGAGCAAACTAGTCTTCACGTAACCCCAGAAGGTTACGATGTACCAGCAGCTTCTGCCGACATACAGAGCATCGTCTCCGCAGTTGCCGATTTACGGCACAAAGACGAATCTAGGCCGTACTCTGCATCATCGTCGCAAGGAAATGCATTCGGTGCTGAAACTAGTGATGCTATTCGCACTGCTGAAGCACAAGCACTAAGGCTAGAAGAATCTATATCAACAACAACCGAAACAACCGTACAAGAACAGTCTAACCTTCAGCTAACTCCAGAAAGCTATGATGTTGCTGCAGCTTCTGTCGACATACAAAGCGTTGTAACAGCTGTAGCTGATTTGCAGCACAAAGATGAATCTAGGCCATACTCTATGCCATCGTTGCTGGACCATGCAGTCCATGCTGAAAGAGAAACTGGCGGTGCTGCTAATGCTGCTGAAGTACAACCATTTAGCCAAGAAGAATCAATAACTAGTACTACTACAGTGGAACAAAATATTAGTGAGCTAATTTCGGAAGGTTATGATGTGGCTACTGCTTCTGCCGACATACAAGGCGTGGTCACAGCTGTAGCTGATTTACAGCACAAAGATGAATCTAGGCCTTACACTACGTCTTCGTTGAAAGAGCATTCAGTTGATACTAAAACAGAGACTGATATTCCAACAACATTACAATCTGCCGGTGCAGAGGATACGTTGATTGCTCAGGCACCAGAAACCATTAAAGATGGAATTGTTTTAGTTGATCAGAGCACAATCCATCGAGACGAAACCGCTGGATATGGCTTACATGAAGCGTCAGCTGGAATAGATTTAAAGCTTCCAGGGGAAGACACTACTACAGGCTCTGCCGAAACCATCACGGAAGCGGTTGAGTTAGCTCTAAACGAATCTTCTCAGCCTTACTCCGGTGTCTTTGCAGCAAACCAAACAGTTATAGGACAGGAAACCATCTCGTTATCTCAAGAGAAGAGTCGATACGACGATGCTATTTCTACGGGGTCTGAAGCTGGTGCAGCAGATACGTTGATTGGTCAGGAATCAGAAACCATTAAGGATGGAATTGGATTAGTTGATCAGAGCAAAATCCATCGAGACGAAACCGCTGGATATGGCTTACATGAAGCGTCAGCTGGAATAGATTTAAAGCTTCCAGGGGAAGACACTACTGCAGGCTCCGCCGAGACCATCACAGAAGCGGTTGCGTTGGCTCTAAACGAATCTTCTCAGCCTTACTCCGGTATCATCGGAGAAAATCAATCCGTAGCAGGACAGGAAACTCAAGTCAATCAGTCAATCTCGATATCTCAAGAGAAAAGTAGATACGACGATGCTATTTCTGCGGGATCTGACGCTTATAAAACTGGTGCATCTTTTGCTGTTCATGGATCGGACGTAGCCCCCGCCATTGAATCTGTCAGTACTGGATACTACGAGCCATCCTCACCCTACGCCGTCAGACCTACTGAAGAGTCTGCTCTTACAGAGCAACTATTGAAACAAGAAGGTGATGTAATAACAACGACGACACAAGAACAAACGGTTTCTGCTTCAACCAATCTCCATCTTGCTCCTGAAGATCTTAATGCTATACCTGCAGATGCAGAGGGTGTAACTATCTTATCCGGTGACTTGCAACACAAGGACGAATCCAAACCTTATGTGTCCGAGGTAGTCCCTGGTGGCACCAAAATCGAATCGGATACTTCAAGAACGCTGCTGAGAGATATCGCAGACAATCTTATAGCTGAGGAGTCAGAAGCCATCAGAAGTGCAGTTGAATCTGCACACGACATCACTAGTCACCACGATGAAACAACGGAATACGGAGTCAAGGAAGCATCGGCTGGTTTTGACATCAAGCTACCACCGTCAACCAGTGCCGAAGAATTTGTTGATACTCTGGAGGAGCACTCTAAAACCGTAACAGAAGCGGGTACACTGGCTCTAAACGAATTGTCTCAACCGTATGCAGCAGCAGGTGTAGATCTGTCTACGAAAGGAAGGGAAAAAATTGCAGTATCACAAGAGGAAAGCCATACCACTAATGCCATTGAAGCTGACTCGGATAATTATAAAACAGCTGCAGCAATAGCTAGTCAGGGAATTGAAGCAGCTTTTGCCGTTGAATCGGCAAGTATTGGTCACAATGAGCCGTCCTCCCCTTATTCCACCGAAGGTTTGGAGAAAACTACTCATCCTGAATTAGATCAGAATCTGGAGGAAACTCGTGGTCCTGACCAAATTGGCTACGATGATCTTAGAGGATGCGAGGAGCTGTCAAACAAAGCCTTCGACGCCTCCGATATTCAACTTCAAGATCAGCTGGTTTCAGAAACCACCTGGGAGACCAGAGAAGAGACCACATGGGAAAGTTCAGCCGGTCAAGGCTTGGAGCCTACTTCCGCTGCTTTCCTCACGCCAGCTGACGCAGGATATGATGAACAGATGCCCTCGTTTATCCCTGATTCTGCGGATATCGGTCACCACGAGCCATCATCACCTTACGCCGATGAAAACAGACAGAGATTTCCTGGTCAGCCTGGGCAAATCTCCGAGATCGGCGTAGAATTTGGCCAGATCGAAAAGGTCAAGGAATCCTCACCGCAGAGTGCCCAATCAGTCAGTGTCGAGCATACTTTGGACAGGACTGGCTCCGATCAACCTCAATTCGGCACTCAAATCGACGTAAGCCATATAGAGTATGAATCTGTGACTTTTGCCACCGACGCGCAGAACACCAGTCATCATGAGCCTTCGTCCCCGTATGCTGCTGGGACTACAGCCCAGCCAGACTTGACTGGAGAATGCTTGTCTACAGTTGAGTCTACACTGAATGCAAGTCAACGACTTGCCGACGAATTTAACAGAGGAATGATTGAAAGTGGTGAACCGGCGTGGAAAACAGAAGAATCGACTGAGATCCTGAGTAACGAAAAAACAACTGCCTTAGAACCAACATTTGCGGATGCACACGGCTTTGACATGTCCTCTGCTGAATTCCGTACCGAATCAGAAAATCTAACTTCCATTGCTGACTCCGTAAATACCAGCCATAATGAACCATCGTCTCCCTACTCCGATGGGAAAAGCCAAGGATTAGCCCACCCTGAAGCACCTCTAGGACCAAGTGAACCGGGCAAAGACACAGACTATTATGAAGTTGGCGAAAGTAAAGCATTACCAGGGCAAACATTGGACTCTACAGGTGTCCTCGTTCACGGTGAAGGGCCTGACGCCCAGTTCCGACAAAAGGAAACTTCAGATGTGTCAGGTTTTGAGGAACCATCCGCTGGATTTGTCAGCGAGACGAATACTGGTTATTTAGATCAAACCGAAACTAGGAGAGAGGAGATAGCAGACAGCTCTGGATCACAAATTTCGACTGAACAGGAGGGTTTCATTCCACAGCCAGGCGGATTTGGCAAACAACAGTCAGAAACTGGCTATGTAGTTCAAGATTCCTGGGAAGACTATTTGCCCAGCTCCCAGATTACCTCAAAAGTTGCGGATGACAATGTGCCAAACCAGGGCCAACAATCGTTTGAGCTACAACAGGAAACAGCTTATACTCAAGACCAAACTGAAGCTTTTCAGACAACTACTCAAACATTCGTTTCCGAGACGCAGAAGAATTTAGATGTCAGCCAAACCCAAGAAGGACTGCCTGTTTGGGGCGCAGTTGAATCAGTTCAACACATCGAGTCGACGCCTCAAGAACCTGAGGAAACGAAGACTCGCGAGAGTCCTCCTGAAACCAAAAGTAAGAAGAAAAAGGGCAAAAAGGGAAAACAAAAGGAAAAGGGCGAACCTGCCGCTACCGATTCTACCAGCCAGCGAGAAGAATTGAATGTTGAGACAGAAAAAATTCAGCAAATATCGACCGAAGCAACAGATACTGCCAGACAAGTTGCAATAACAGCTATGACCCATCTTGATCAAACCGATGTCGTCACATCGGTTAAGTCGGATGTGAGAGACAATTTCGCGGATATAAGAAGTGCGTCCGAATCGTGGAGCGAATCAGCGGATTCTCAGGCAACTGTCGTGACAAAGGATGCTTTGGAATCGTTGACCACGGAAACTGCTGTGAATGTATCGGCAAGTGGAGAACGTCTGCACCAGTTTATGGGAAGCGAGCCGAGTCCCACCAGAACGATTGATGAATCTCGCGAAGTAGTGATTCAGGAACTGCGCCAAGCTTCAGCAGGAAATGTTGAGGTTTCTGCGCTGGAGACAGACCAAGACTTCTACGCCGAGCAAGTGGAGAAACGTTATTCTGTCAATGAAACCAGGGAAGTCAATGAGTACTACACGAGCGCATTGGTGACAGAGGCAACATTAAATCTAACAATTGAGAAGGAAGAAGCCAGCGGAATTGCAGAATTGCGTATCCTTCAGCAGTCCATGGGTGACGGCCCAATCAGACTGGCTCCAACTGGAACTAAGTTTGAGTCTGAAACCGTTTCCTATCTAGAAAGAGACTCTAACAGTGCCGAAGTTGGAGTGTCGCAGTGGCACGAAGTGCACAAAAAGCAGAAGGTCAGCTATAGTGGGAAATGCGACGACGACGATGACGACGAGGATCTGGAAGAATCCGAATCCAAACCACTTCTTGTCGGTGACAGGGAAAGATTCTCAGGAGACGATGAAGTCGATCACTCCAGCGTTCCACTGCTGACGGAAGATGAAGCCAGGGAAAAATATCCAGGCATTGTTCCATCTGATGAGCTTTTCCCTGCCCCACCTTCAGAGTTAGATGAGGAAAGTACGACTGTCAAACGCACCTCAGAATATCGTGTCAGTCGAGTATCACATACCATTTTACATCATAGCCAAGAAGCTGTTTCACTTCACCGGAGAGAAGCCGAAGAATGGGGTCCATTTGAAGGATCCCAACCCTACAGTCAGGCTACAGAAGAAACTGCCTCTGTCAGTTCTGCCAACCTTAGTCAGTCTATGGACACGAGAACCGATACCCTGGCAGAGACCAACGTAACGGAACAACAGAGAAGAGACATTGCTGAAGAAGCCCAGTTTTTCGATACGACTGGACAATATGAGTCTTCTCAAACAGCCGATCAAACGGCGCACTTTGAACCATCGAAGCCTGTGCACCAACCTTTACCATCTCGAGACGTTGATACAGCGACAGCTGCATCGACTGAGCGTACCGCTTTGTCGGTTTCAGAAGAAGAAAGACGGTTGAAACCTTCAGAAACAACAGAGGAACGCTACGATCTAGAAAGCAGACGTTCAATTGTTGTTCAGTCTGATACTGAGCGAACGGAGGTAAACTCAGTGAGCACCACCAGAACAGTTACGACCGTCACTGAGGGAAGTACGAGTACGGAGAGCGCCGAAGGATCAACCGTCACGTCGCCAACCCTTACTGAGAGCGACCAGGTCTCAACCAACTTCCCACTCCCTGATCAGCCTCCCATCCTAACCGTCTCCACTCCTTCCGACATCTCTCCTTCCAGCCAAACCCCGACGGATACGGCTTCAACCCAGTCGACCAAGAAGAAGAAAAAGAAGCAAAAGAAGAAGGGCGCTGCTGCAGTAGCTGCGGCGGCGTCAGTAGCTGGACGAACGGACTCAGAGTCCATGGAATCCGAGTCAGACAGATCTCTCAGCATTAGCGTTTCCGAGTCTGCTCAAGAGAAACTGGAAGTGAAATCTAGTGTGAGTTTTCAGTCCACCAATTTCTAAGAAAAAATTCTATTACTGATTATAAGCTTTAAGGAATACTAGCAAGCTCCCATCCATATTCCAGGGACTAATTACAAAATTTGAAAGGTTCCGACTTAAAAAGTCATTTTTGAATTGCTCTGTAAAATCCTGTACATTTTAGTTTCGTCAAAACGAATACACTATGTAGTCATCTTGAAGATTATTTTATCTTAAGGCTATCTTATGATTAAAAATAAGATTAACACATATTTGTGTCTTTTTGAATGTATATAAAATAGTTCCACATTGGGTCTGTAATCAGCTTTGCTGAATTTAAGTTTAGAGAACCATCCATGCAAACCAATATGTGAATTTTATTAATTTTAGCATGGACAGCAATCCCAGCAACCACCTCTTAAAAAGAAGAAAAAGTCCAAATCGAAAACGGGTCTTCAGGAGGTGCCTGAGCATAGTCTCATTCCGGAATCAGAAGAACCAATGGGTCGAGCTCCTGAAATGTAAATTTACTTCTAAAACTGAACGCTACTTTTAACTACATTTTATAAAAAGAAAGACATTAGATGATGTAAGCTGACAATAATTGAGGTTTTCCGTTAACACTCTCCAAAACGTATTTTACCAATTACAAGAGTATACATATATGATTTTATGAAGTTAAGTGGTATGTATTTGTATGCTTGTATTTATCCATCCATTATTAACTTTAAATCTTATTTCAGTGTGCCTATGTCTCCGCCAAAAAGCCCTACTCCTACAAATGAGGTTCTGAAAATTATGGGTGTCAGACATCCTCGGATGTTGCAGCGAAGAAATACTCTGGACGAAATCAGCAGGGGAATTCGAATGGCTGGTTTAGAGCACAGCAATCTCATTTTCGGTAAGACTGTGATTACCATGCATAAATTTGCGAAGAAGGTTCTACGGTTTTAAGGAAAATATTTCTCGTTTTTTCCAAAAAAGTTCGTCATAAATTTTCAGAACCAATCCACAAAATTTTGGTAGAGATCTTAGCAAACCCTCGTCAATAAACTCTTCAACACGCTATGGACTATGCTGCTCACTAGCAAACTGTTGCTTGTGACTATAACAGGTTAAATGTCTTAATTTTGCTGAATTGTTATTGGAAAAAGAATGCTCTAAAGTTTTATTGATGATATTCTAAAGAACATTTTAGATTGATTGGCAATTGCCTTCACTACAAAGCGCTATAATGATGCGTATAAAGCAGGTATAACTCCATATAATGCGAGAAGGTTTAGTTAAGTAATCCTCAGAACTTAAACTTGAATTTATTACATAATTGGTTTCGTTTAGGTATCGATTACACCAGAAGTAATAAGCACCAAGGCGAGGACACTTTTGGCGGACGATCACTTCATCATGTTGAACCAAATTTGCTTAACCCTTACCAACAGGTTTGATAGCTATTACTATTATGTTATGCTCTAAATTTATTATGAATTTATTCCTAAATAATTCTAGTCTTTCTAATTAAGCCACTTGCAGTTCTCAGTTTTGCTAAGAAACATTCGGCCTTACGATAATCAGCATTTTTTAGTTAGCACACGCCGTAGCGTTAATAAACAGATACATGTCTAGTTATCCTCAGTAGCTTGAAAACATTGATGACTAGTTAGGTGAAATAGTTAGGGTCTGGTGTAAAGAGCTTTTGAGTTTTAAAACAAATCTTCTATAGTTGCTATGTCGAAACCATAAAACCGATCAAAGTTTAGTTTAATGCTGCTAGTAAACAAAATAAGTAAAGGTTGGGTCTGTACGTCAGGTAATAATCTAGGATAAATGGAGCCGGTTAGCTGAAATTGTGGAAACAAATCTTAAACTTATCTGAAATTTCTTTTTGGTGCTGCTGTTCTTCACCAGTCTTGGATCGGATCTCCTCCAGCATTTTCTGTTAAGCAATAGTAGTATTGAGGACGTATATATTGTTTTAATCATGTTTTGGTACGTCCAGTTTATGCTGTATTAGCGAAGGTTTCTTTTTGTGCTTTAGGTTATTGCCATTGTTGGAAAGACGTTGTCTGAGTTTGACGAAGACGGCCTCATTCCTGCGTACGGGTTCGGTGATGAGAAAACATTGGATACGGGAATTTTCCCGTTACGAAAAGGAGGGGACTATTGTAAAGGATTCGAAGAAGTGCTGCGAGTTTACAACGAGGTCACTCCTAAAGTGGAACTCTCTGGCCCAACTAACTTTGTGCCTTTAATTGAAAAAGCCATTCAGATCTGCAAACAGCGGAAATCGGTAAACGTCAACTTGTTCGATTAAGAAATAATTTTATTTGCAATTGAGACAGACTTCTATGCAACCCTAGGTGCGGCGTCAAGCTGGGAAATCACATTTTGCTAATCATTGAAGGATGCCGTAATTGTTATTAAGACTAAACGATAGAAAGAGTGCAAATGTAGTGTAAATAGCATGTGAATTGTGAGGTGCTCGGCACGTTAAGGTTATATTCTAAAGGGGGCGGGGCGCAGTTGATTTATCTGGGGTTGAACTGAGTCGCGTTTGATTGACTACTTAGCTACAGAAATCCTCATCATTAAATATCCGTTAATAATATAAATATCAAATGCATTGCAGTTCAGTCACACAGTTGAAGACCAGCGTCAATTCATAAGTACTAGGTTTGAATTACTAATGATTCCATTGTAAATTGAATTATGCATTATCATATTTTCTGAAATTAACTTGCTGGATAACGTATTGGTCAACGCTTTATTGCTATAGTTGATCAAGATTGTCTCACGTTTAATACGTAGTTTGTCCTGCCCCCTCCCTTTCCTTCTCGTTTCTAATCCAGTGTAAAGGGCATTCCCTTTCGCATTTACAAAAGAGCAAAAGTGTGGCGAAGTGTATCACTACCGATTTATATAATCTTTTATATAATATACATAATCTTTTCAGTATCACATTTTGGTAATTGTTGCTGATGGACAAGTAACTAATGAAAAGATCAACGCTGCTGCCATTGAAAGGGCCTCACGCTACCCACTTTCAATAATTATGTAAGTATTAGACTCTTGGTATTAGATACAAGAAGTAATTGTAAGATACTGTTAAGTGTAATATATAAACACAAAAGACTTTTCAGCTTTCTTTCACCAGCTTTCAACTTCATGATTTTACCTTTAAATATACATCTGTACCTAATGATTGCGTATATAGTAAAGGGACTGAAAGTGGGTCACTTTTTGGAGACTTGCAAAGTGAACCACCCTATTGAAATTCTAGACTTCAATCAACCCATTAACTTATCATCATCAGCTTCAAAGATTAATGTTTGTTTCAATTTTAGGGTGGGAGTTGGAGACGGCCCTTGGAGTATGATGAAGAAATTTGACGATCTGCTACCTAAGCGACAATTTGACAACTTTCACTTTGTTGACTTCCATAAGGTAATATGCTGCTGTGGTAATAACAGTTTGCTGCCTTGCTTGCACTACCTAATTTTCACTCTTACACACAACTGTTTTTCAATGTTAATATGCACGGATTGAAAAAGATTTAGCTCATGACTTGTTGTTAACCTGATTATTGAACTTCAGGTTGTGGGTCGTCTAAAAAAGAATTCAGGAGAGGTAATGTGGTTGATTTTGGGCCTCCATCCTTTTATGGTTTATTGCATGCATGCGCATCAGTTTATATGGATACATGTCTGTTATTTAGTTTTACCACTGCCGAGTCATGCCTCAATTTTACAGTTTACTAGAAAACATTAAGAATGTACCATAAAATAAAACGTGGTAAATGCGTTAACGGTTGAGGCACCTCCAGACCTCCAATTGAATAGCTATATCTCTTGGCGAGAAGAAGAAAATACTAGATTTCAAAGCCATTTTGAGTACGACATTAAACATTCTCCACGTTTCAAAATTAAAACTTTTTGAATTGTAGCCATTGTTTCAAGGTATTTTCAAAATCGCTACTTCCTTGAAAACGCACAAAAACCTTTCAAAAATGTAATATTTGTAATTATATTTCTTCAAAATTTTATAAAAACTTAGCAATTTTTTCTGTTTTGGGTAGATCCTCTTTAAATTCTGGAATGTTTCAGGCGTAAGCCCTCTTCGAGTTCGTTTAGAACCCCAGAATCGGAGACCATTATAAATAAATAAATTTAGCAATGTGCTTGATTTTGTCGTCCTGCAGCAAGCTTGGAATCTGCTGGTTTTGGTTAAATTCTAGTTAAAACTGTCCGCTTTAGTAGCTTCATAGTTCCCTGTCATTTTTAAACCGCTCACATTTTAGTTCAATCACAAACTTGCAGAAGTGTTTGTAGTAAAACAGAACGAACCACTCAGCACGATTGAATTTTAATGAACTAATGCAACAAGATTCCTATTTTTAATTCGAATTAATTATATTTCGAACCAGAGTGGACCGAGCCGATCCGGCTCACCTACATACTTGTAACAAACAATTTAGTAGGCTTGTAGTTTAACCTTACTTGACGTTTTCGTCTATCCTCTGTGCTTGGCTTGGATTTCTGAGAAAATAAACAATAAATAATAAATAAATAAATAAATAAATTATCAACATGTGATAACTAATAAATGTACAAAAATTTTCAAGGGTGGGGACGTTTCCTAAAAATTAAACTGAAAACTTAAATTTATAATACTTTCTTTGGAAGTATTTTCACTTTCATATTTTTTATTATCTAGGTTGTGGAAGGCGTTCAGAATCCAGAGGCAACATTCGCTCTTCATGCTTTAATGGAAATCCCCGAACAATTCCAGTTCATCAAACGAGCCGGACTCATAGAGCAGCTTTTGGCAGCAGAACAGCAACAACAAAGCGAAAAACAATGAAATCGTCCCTCTCCCCCCTGATGTTTCCATACAATTGTCTTTCTCTGTTATTGGAGTCCCTCCCTTTAGCGGTCACATCTTGTGCGCAGCTCTGCTTTTCGCTATTCCCCTGCTCCCATCTTCCTCCCATGAACTGTTGATCGCGTTGCAATGCTCTGCAACGGAAGATCTGTACAGAAACTGTAATCCCGTATTATTCGGGTTCCTTTCTAATCTGTTGTGAACTCTGTTTCTATGTTTACTGTAAAAATACCTGTAGATGTTTGTTTAGGCTTCCATGCGAACTCTTTGCTAAAGCATACTTTTGAGACGGATCGAGTGTTCGCATTTGTAATTCGAACTGTAATTAAAGGATCTAGTATTGTTTGTTATGCTTGTTTTTGTTCTCGAATTATATTTCAATTGAGGCGAAACGTTTTCACCTCTGTGTTTTCTAATACCTTCGAATATTGAGTAATATTTCCGTTGTGCTTATCAAGATTTTCTTTTCTGTTTGTTACGAATTACTATACCCTCTCTATTTGCTACAATCAGTTGGTGTCTAAAACTGCTGAAACACCTAGATTAAATTGTGACAGTCTCTGTTGTACCTATAACGGCTAAAGCTTGATTAGAGTGGGTGATGGACCTTTTTTCCACGGCTGCTAAATTTTGGGTAGCGACGTTTCGCCCATATTTACCAATGAAAAGGCCAATCATCTAATCTTAAATAGGTCATATATGAAAAGCCACAATGAACATATAGATCAGAATTATTAGAGTTACACCAGAGTTAGCAAGTATATACCAATCATTTAATAGTATTAGAGCCGATATTGCAGGATAATTGAGTTGTCGTTTAATCATTGCTCCTGTTTTATATAAATAGTGGTATTGAACAGAGGATTAGCAAAATCTATTACATACTTCCCAGATCCAAAGTCATGTGCTGGATCGGATCGGATAGGACCGTTTGACGGATAAGCGAATCATAAGTAAATCCACAAGTAAATACAGAGATGAAACCGGTTCAGTTCAGTTCGGGTCACTATATGGATCGGGTTACCGTTTCCAGCTCTGACCCGGAATGAACCCTGTATTTTCGGTTATGGAAAGATTGTGCTGTTAAAATATTTCTTTAAAAATTTTCCCGATGAAACAAAAATTTTAACATTTACCAATTTACCACCTGAAAACTTTAATAATCACTCAGAACTCAGCAGTTAAAGTAAATTCATCCTGTTTTATTATAAATTGTATGTATACCTTATAATTTTTTACCTGTTAAGTTTGGACCTGTTAAAACTATTATTGAGAAATTCCGAAGCAGAAAATGAAGGTAAAAACATAAGGTGAGACTTCATTACTGTGACGTTACTCTACGACATGAGGGGGTCAGACTGTGTGGATTTTGTAGTGGCCACTAGTTTGAAACGGCTTGCAGGCAAACGACCCAAACGTCTTTAATGCAGGTTAAACAATGCAGGGTCTTTAATCAACCGGAAAGCTCCTCGTTTCAACAGGCTGCTATACAACTGGCTTAAACTCAGGTGATTTCGTAAGTTCGTACTTTTTGATCTACTCTAGAATACTTTTAAGCCCATTGCTCGTTATCGTAGGTGATCGAAACTCTTTCTTTTTCGAGTTTCAGCAACCCTTCACAGATTTCAAATCCGAATGAGCGGTAAAGTCTAAGCAATATTGATTACAGACTCGGCGTTTTGATTTTTTTTATTTTTTGCAATTGTAATGAGTCTGATGACACTAGGTCCTTCCCTAGGGAATAGGTTTTATTTGCCCGATTGCCTGAATCTTGGTCATAAGGAATATTGGATATCCGGAATAATAATTTCAACAGAATTTCTTATGAGTTAAGCCCTTAGCTTTAACCAAATAAAAATTTCCCTTCAATAATATATAAATAAAGCCCCTGGATAATGATTTCCGTAAAGTCAGGGCACTAATTTAAAGCGCAAATCAGAATCAGATGATGTGCTAACTTTGGAAAATAATTTGCTCACAAGTTTTAGTTCATTTCACATCGAGTTAGAATTATTTAATGTTTCCTGACTTATTCATATTTGCCAGTTTACTTTGCACATATTTTCAGATAGACTTATGCCAGTTTAAAACTTGAGAATTTGAAATTAAATTTAAATTTAAAATTTGAGAATGCCGAAAACACCAAGTAGCGCTTACAGCACCCCAGATATACGTTTCTCAATTTTTCCAAACCGAAACATGAGATTTGGAAAATACCGGGTCACCGGCTCAAAACATAGTGACCCGGTTTCATCTCTGAATACACAACGACCCGCCACAACACTTCAGAACAACTGTGTAGAACACTTCAATTATACGATTAAAAATAAAATTTTTGACGGATCGGTCCAATCCGGGGTTAGATCGGATCGATCTTCTGTCATTGGACGGGTCGGATCGATAGTGATTTTGGGTGACTGATCAAATTCTATCCACATCAGTTGCAGCAACAGATTATGGCATTCACGGAACATGTGGTATTTTCTCCGCTAAGCCAATTAGTTAACTCCTTAAGAGGTATTCAACGGCCGATTTTTCCTCTAACATCAAAACCGAGCACAATTTAAGTAGATGTCAGTCACTTTGCGTTCCATCAAACCATGATCAAGTCTGGAAAACTAGCTGACTATGCCGCTTTAAAAATACAATTACACAAAACTATACCTAAATGCATCAACTTTCCTTTTTACTTCTTTTCCTGAATGAAATGAAATCACTAAAGCAGTTGCGAATATCGAATCAACAACTCGCATATACTAGGAATAATAGAATTGCTGTTTAGCATTCTCAAACAATGGACAAAAACATTTCGTTCTGTCTTTTTCTTTTGCAGTCTGAGGATTAGACTAAAATGTATGATATGGTATTGTGAAGTACTGTGTGTGTACCTCTATAATAAACTATGTCGGACTTCACTAAATGATTGCAAGTAGGTGCTCAGTGTGTGATATCCAGTCCTAGCTGATTGAGAGAAGATGCGAGAGTACCGTAGATTGGCGAGTAGATTAAGATAGAACTATTTGTGGGCCCTAAGCGACCGTCCCTAAAGCTAGTAGACCAAATACCGCTAGATTTTACTATATCAAACACAAAATGCTCACACTAACTTTAAAATAGACATACGAGATTGAATACGAAATACAAACAGGTGCACGGTAAGCAGATGCAAAGCACACTAGGGAGGGCGTTACCCAACTCCCAAACGCCTAAACCTCACCCAACTATTCCTACCCACTGATAGATCGCCCAACCCCAACAACGTTGACACTCCAACTGCAACTGAAACCTACACTTCCTCACTTATAGGTGTGCTACTGGCGTAGCTAGCCCAAAAAGAAATCACTTTCATCATTCACGAATAAGACAATTGTCGAAATAGTTCAGTTGTATAATTTCATCAAATAGAATATACTTTACGTCACACGTATGAAGATAACACTACACATAATTTTCAGTGCTGCGCTGGTGCGCAGCTAGCTACTAGTGCCCTAATGGGTAATATCCCGCAGTATGGTAAAAAATTAATATTAATTTTGTTGAATTCTATAATTCAGCCGTAGTAGGCGATAATAATTACTCTTCTTCTACATTGTCAAGCACTCATCTACATTGCAGAGCTGTTTTATTTGGAATAAAGGTACTATTTTCTAAAACATGCAAGCCTTAGGCTTTTCCCAAGCATTCAGTAATAGCATTAGGAAATAAACTTTTGCATAATTGAGCATTTGCACAAATAGTGCACACATTAGCACGGGGCTCATTATACCCCAAATTCGTTGATGGTCTGTCGCAAAAAATCCCGAAATCTCAAGAGAGAGAATGCTCCAATTGTAAAATTTTTTCGAAAAACAGCAAAACTTGACAATTTTCAGCTGTTTTTAGCGGTTTTTAAATATTTTTAACACTGAAATAAATAACTTAATAACTTAACTAGAATTAATTATAGTTCTATTCTTCTTAAGCAGAGTTTAAATAAATATTCGAATAAATCGTGCCAGTATTCTCCGGGCGGCCGGTTTGGCAACTCTGAGCCGGACCTTTTGACACCAGTAGTCAAAGTTACGTGGCCGGTGGCCGTTAGTCACGAGCGGCCAACAGCAGTAGTAGGGGTCACTTTCCCGAGACTTGAAGACCTCTTTCCTATTCCGCAAAATTGCGGTCCGTGCAGGACTCTATGTATCGTGAAAGCCGGAAACATGTTGTATGTAATTCAAATCACCAATACGTTTTAAGTTATTGTGATTTCGGTATTCGTAACGCTATACCTTTACCGCATTTCCTTGGTAATCACACATATTAGCATATAAGTATGAACGTTCTAACGTTTCATATGGGGGCCTATGCTTTATTATATTTACTTTAATGCCATATGCCAGCCACTGGAGCATACGTATATTGAAAACCTGAAAGCTGACAGCTAGCTATAGCTACGTTGCTTGAATTGATAGCTGGTTTGGCTAGACAGAACCATATGCATGCTTTAGTGGCTTTGCGGAAAGTTTTATGAATACTTATTGTACCACTTTTGTTGCTTAACTTTCTGAACAGTTAGAGTTTTGGGACTTGTTGCTCAGCTCAACTTGACTAATATATATCGATCCTATGAAGAAAATCTGTACCGTTTATTTTGATATGCTTATAAACTATTACTTGACAAATTCTAAGTATTAAGTTTGTCGGCAGTCTTGTTGGCGCCGAACATTTCTAATTTCCAAGCATAACTTTTCCTTAAAAAATTAAAATCAATTTCAAGATAAGAAATGTTTTGACTATGAAAATATAGTGAACATAGTTGAGTAAAACTAGTTCTTTTGAAACGTATATGCGTAAACTCTACACCACAGGCTCAATTCATGTTTTAAATTATGTTTATGTAAACTTTCACTTTTGCAATACTCCAACCTACACTGCGCCTATACAGATATATTGCACTCAATAGCGCAAAATCTGATTCAAAACAGAATTAATTTTCTTAGTTTAGTTAGTTGTCGTGGAATCAATCTATCCTGTTACCTTAATTCTTTAGATATATACATCTTGTTGCATTTAAACATATATTAAAGCTTCAGTCTGCTTTCGGTAAGTGCGGTATTTCGCGTTTCAGATTAAATTTATCATCTCTTTGAGCGGACTGATTGACTTCTTGTTCTGCACTAATGTCGGGCAATATTTGAGCGGGCGTGACCTTTCTTTATATGCTCGGGCGGCTGTTCCTACTGCTCACCCTCCCTCAAAGAGGTGGCTCATCCTCCCTCGGAGAGGTTGCTCACCCCGCTCCCATAATCAGGATTTGTCCGATTTCTGGGCACCGTTCCCTTCCACCCGTCCAAACTTACCCTTCTGCACATGTCAAGTAACGAAAAAATGGCCAAGGGGTACGTAACATGGCCGGAAAAATTTAGTTTTTACACTAAAATAGGAAAAAATGTACGGTAAAAAGTAAATGTATTTTTAGGTAAAAATTTTAATTTTTCCTGAAGATCGGCCAATTCGTGAAATTCGTGAAAATTTTGAATTTTTAAAGATATGAAGATTTTGCTGCATATTTTAGAAAAAATCACAAACTTTAATAAAATGGCTGTTAATTTTTCGAAAAATTTTACTCATACTCTGTCCTGAGGTGCAAGCACCCTCGAAAATTTCAGCTCAAGGTACAAGCCCCGTCAAAATTTTTTGGTACAAGCCTCCCCAGGACCAGACCATATGTTAATGCATGTATGGTGCAGTTCCGCTAAGAACATTTTCATCTATTTCAAGATTTGGAGAAATTTGAAAGGCAAAATTCGG
The DNA here is from genome assembly GCA_030248195.1 of Trissonchulus latispiculum. Lineage (NCBI taxonomy): Eukaryota > Metazoa > Nematoda > Enoplea > Enoplida > Ironidae > Trissonchulus > Trissonchulus latispiculum. The sequence goes on from JASAND010004664.1 coordinate 70,246, forward strand.
ATAGGATTGAAACCTTAGGATTTACTTTTCCCAATAATAGCTGTCGAATTAAACCAACTTATTACAAATGTAAAATTCTAAACAATTTATTTCTTAGAAATTTCAAAGACTCAAAGGTCTTATCTGTCCGTGCTTTTCTATCAGTATCAATTGTTGCCTGGTAACTGCAAGTTACATGGGTCTTAGTTGCCAGGTGACTGGTCTGCCTAACCTGCACCTAAGTACTCATAGCATTAAACATGGAAGACAGCGTTTGTATATACCGTTCAGTATACCGTTCAGTATATCGTTTTGTACTTACCCTGGAGTAGACCTTTGTTTGCTGGACTGTTTGGTCGTGGATTTTTCATTTGTTAAGTTTTTGTTAATTTTTATTTGATTAGAGAAAATGAACATCCCTGAGTCTGGAATTAGATAATTAAAAACAATAAATTAATTGTTTCGAGTGCTTAAGAGTTTCTATTTGTTTCGATTTTGTTGAAAAAAGGGATTGTTTGGCATGTGCACACGTTTACAAAATTTTCAAGTTTCTCAGAACCATTTACTTTGGTATGCGGACACCTTACAAAACAGTTCTCCACTGTATACAAAAGTTTGTTCTGTGGAAATACAAGGAGCTCCACTAGTTACTGACCACACACAGGAACACTTTTGTAGGGAACTACAAAGATTCCTGTAATTTGTACAGGACTCTTGTTAAGAAGCTGTTAATGGTAACAATAGGAGTGAGTACTGCTACTGACTGAGCATACTCAAGTCAGCTAGATAGATAAAATTTCTAAGTCCTATTCCGTCGTTAAGAGATTTGACGATGGTTTCTAATTTGAAAATTAATGTGCTTTGAAAATACCGACAACATGAATTGTCTGCCTGCAACAACAATATTGCCAGACAAGAAGACAACATTTTAATTACTATTACATATACTGCTTGCAATCTTTATAGGTTTCTAATATTTTACAACTTTCTACTGTTCCCTATCATGACGACATATTCCTACAAATACAGCACATATATCACCCTGCATTGTGATAACGAGAATTCCACTGATAATGATTATCTGTCAAAAGTTAACTTTAGTATAGTTTTGTTCTACGTATGGCCGCTTATGCAGCTTGAAGGACTCTACAGAATTGAACAGAAAGCTAAATTGCATCCAACATTAGTAAGCCATATATTAGACAAAATTCTGATTGGTAAAGGAAAATATACAGATTTGATCCTACAACAGGTATTTCATCATTCAGAATGGTTTGGTATTTCAATCTGCTATTGAGCAGACTGTTTTTCTGCTCGTTATTAGAAGTTACGGTTCTGCACCGTTTTATCTTCTTTTTTTAATTCGTTTCCCAATTCTTCCAATTCTAAGTTTGATTTGAAGATGTGAAACCTTTAATTTGAAAGGTATGAACCTGAAATAATGGCTGATCCAGATTTCAATTTCAAATTTCAATACTTACATCTAGTGACGGTTTGGTTAATAGCTAGCCACCTACATAAATAATGGCTGATTTAGAAATTGGAATTCACACCAGCAGCAAACACTTTCTAGATTTTTATGTAAATTTGCCATTCGCAAGGTTTTTCGTAATTGCTAACTTTTGTAAATTCACGTTCTTTCGTTTCTCCAAGTTGACGTAGGTAAACTTAGATTGAAAATTTTGCCTGTGAACATGTTTCGTATAGTAATATACAATATAATATATAAAACGAGGACAGTAGGGATTTTGCCAACAGAGCCAGACCACAAATTTTGAATTGTAATTAAAATTGAGTTAAAGGTTAAATAGATCAGGTGAGCAGAGACAAAAACAATCCGTTCATTTTAAATATTTTAATTTTATTATAAATTATTAATATTATAAATTATTAATTAAATAATTAAATTATTAATAATTTTATTTTAAATTTTATCATTTTAAAATCATATGCTATTATTCATTTTAGAGTCTCATTATTGTGCGTGTGAAATGCCGAGTTCGCCTGCCTGAGTACTATTTTATTGCCGGGTGACCTCATTTTTAGTAATTGTTAATTAATTATATTTATTTGGGTATCAACTGAACACTATGATTCGATGGCTTCGCTGGCGTGCCGGACCTCGACTATTTCGCCTTGTGATTGGCATTGTAGCCGTGGTCGGTGTAATCGACTTAGTGTATAAATTTTCGGGTTCCACAACGCCTGGCTCAGAACAGGAGGATGTCCCCTTCCTTCGGAAAAAGCAATCTGGAGGGGCCGTAGATCAAAACCCTATCAAAAGTCCTGCTCAACCGGGTCAAAAATCAGGCGGAGCCCTGCAGCCTATAGTCCCCCCTGAGCCTATGATAGACTATTCTAAGTTTGGTAAGAAAGATTGGACTGACCATGAACGGGTTAAACAGGACCTCCTTCGAAAAGGTCCTGGCGAGCAGGGCAGCGCCGTTAGTTTGCCGAAGGATGCTGAAACCAAAAAGATCGAAGATGACATCTATCGACAGAACGGGTTCAATGGCTACGTGAGCGACCATATCGCCTTCAATCGATCCATCAAGGACATTCGTCATACAGGCTGTAAAGCCAAGACGTATCTGGAAAAGCTACCCACAGTCTCCGTGGTTGTGCCTTTTCACAACGAGCATTGGTCCACTCTGCTTCGCACTGCCATAACGGTCATAGAGCGGTCCCCGGCTGAAGTGTTGAAGGAGGTAATCTTGGTAGACGATGCTTCCACCAAAGAATTCCTAAAAGGCCAACTGGACCTCTACATTAAGGAACATCTACCTAAGGTTCAAGTGGTTCGAGCCCCTAAACGGGAGGGTCTGATTCGTGCCCGTCAGATCGGAGCTCGCCATGCCACAGCGGACGTTATCGTTTTCCTGGATTCCCATTCCGAACCGAATGTCAACTGGCTCCCTCCCCTAGTCGAGCCGATTGCCTTAGACTATCGTACTTCCGTCTGCCCCTTTGTGGACGTGATCGACTGTGATACGTTTGAATATCGAGCTCAGGACGAGGGGGCTCGAGGTTCCTTCGATTGGGAGTTCAACTACAAACGGCTGCCACTGACCGAGGAAGATCTGAAGCATCCTACTGATCCCTTCAATAGCCCAGTGATGGCTGGCGGGTACTTTGCCATAAGTCGAAAGTTTTTCTGGGAACTGGGTGGCTATGACGAAGGGCTGGATATCTGGGGCGGCGAGCAGTATGAGCTTTCCTTTAAAATCTGGCAGTGTCATGGTAAACTGTTGGACGCTCCCTGTTCTCGGGTCGGTCACATCTATCGATGCAAATATGTGCCTTTCCCGAACCCGGGAGTTGGCGATTTTATCAGTCGAAACTACCGTCGGGTGGCTGAGGTGTGGATGGACGACTACAAAAAGCACCTGTTCAAACGACGGCCCGGCGTTGAGACTGTCGACTTTGGCGATCTGAGCAAACAGATGGCCGTTCGGGAAAAGCTGAAATGCAAATCCTTTGACTGGTTTATGAAGGAAGTGGCCTTCGACCAGGACAAATACTATCCGGCCGTGGAGCCTCCGGACGGGGCCAGCGGGCGACTGATGAGCGTTGCCGCGCCCACCAAATGTGTCGATACCCGGTACCGGGGTAAGGATGAGACATTTGGCTTGGCCGTCTGCGAGCGGGCCACCGAGACCAATATGCGCCTGTCCTTTTGGCAGGACCTGCGTCCTGGCAAACGAAGCAACTGCTTTGACGTGTCCAGATCAGACGCGAAAGCTCCTGTGGTCATGTTCCCCTGTCACGGTATGAAGGGGAACCAGTGGTGGAAGTATAAGACTGATTTGAAACAGCTCTATCATCCTGTTTCAAATCAGTGCCTTGACTGCGATCCGGACACAGATTCCATATTTATGAATCAGTGCAATCCGGACCTGAAAACTCAGCAATGGACCTTTGATAATGTCAATCAGACTGTGATAGATTCCTGGGCATCACAAAGTTAAAGCTTTCATTGAAAATGTTAATTATTATTTATTGTTGTTGCTTATGTACTTGTAAGACTTAGGCAAAAGTATATAATGAGTAAGACTTTGACAATCGTCAAGTTATCTGTTACCAGTTCCTGGTACAGGCGCTGTTCCATAAGCTGTACCAAGCGACCTCCTCCAACGCAAAGCTCACTTGCTGTATGCTGAAGCTCGAATACACAACCCCTGCGTTTGTCTAAATTGTGTCTGTTTCGTATATTATTTGTCTATGTTGTGTAATACTCCGAGCTTAGCAATGAAAACAGCTTAAAAATGGATAGGCACAAGTTTTCAAGCATATCTGCTGTTAACATGCAAAGCATGTATCGCGAGTTTATGAAATTAAGCTCCATTCCTGCCACACAGAATAGAAATAGGGTGGGGTGGACTCTCCAAACCGGCGATAAACGGATAAATCCCATCGTTTTCTCTGGAGAATGAACATGGTACACCCTAAGGAATTCTGGCTCCATATCTGTGGTGTGAGATATAAGCAAATATCCAATAATGTTTGTGAGTAAATTTTAGCAAGTTTTCCTAAACACTGCTTAAAATCGTTATTTAATTTAAAGCTGACTTATGTAATTCGTCTTCAAGAGTACAAACTACAAACTACAAATAGTTGATTTTAGCTCATTTTGATGGTACATCCCTTTTAAAATTACGGACTTTTGGTCTACTCTAGACAGACCTCTTCCGATATCAAGATTTGTAGACCACTATGTTAATGCTTGTTTTTAACTATTGCATACTGTTCTACTCTTGAGCTAGATTAAGAAGGTCACACACTTCCACAGGTGTTTATTTCTTTGTTTTTGTTTTATCTGCAAAATCAATGGAATGTGTTTACTTCAATTTTTGATATATATTGAAGTTTTATAACTGATTAGTTCTTTGTACAATTCGTAGCTGCTGCTGCTCTATGGATAGCTTACGTAACCTATTAAGTAATAACAAGAGTACATAATATAAGAGTGTGACAACTGGAAAGCTCTATCTTATCAGAGCAAAAACTATGCTCTGTTCGCTAACGGCCTACCCCCTCCCCAAATTGGACCCCAGTGGACAAAGTAAATTTGCCCGCTATGTTTGTGTTCTAAAGTTCGAAACAGACACAAATTACACTTACGCACTGCTTGTGTTTTCGAGCCACATAAACATAGAGCGAGTGAGCGTACCCCCGTTTTGACCCCGTACCCATATAGGGGCGGAGTGAGGGGGTCAATTTGAGGAGGGGGTAAGCCGATAGCGTGCATAGCATAGTTTTGGCTGTGACTGCATAGAGTGTGGCTCTTGTCATACTCTTATGTATTGGTAATTGGTACTCTTGGTAATAAACATGGTCACATATCTTTACATGTCATCTCTGAGTGTGTGTAACGTTAGATTACTTGTTGTTTGTTTATTTAAAATCCACATTCAGAGAACTTATTCAGAGAACGATGTACACGTTGTGCTTAGTAACGAGCTTAAACAAGCCTTGATTTAATTCCATTCGGCTTTTTCTGACTGAGAAAAAGACTGGTGAAACAACTCACACTTTGAAAAATTTGTTGATCATAGGTGGAAGCGTTTCAGAGTGGTTTGTGCTAATTTTACAACTGGTAGTTTAGTCCAATACATAGCCGCTGTCCACTAGTGCTGGACGTTGGCCTGATTTTTCGTCGACCAAGCCAATTGGCTTGGCCGGACTTTGGTCGTTGGTCGGCCAACGGCCAACACCCAACACTACTGTCCACTACATTTAGTATATACTAGATTGTTATTGTTGGTTTGTTATAATTGTTTGGCGTTGTTGAGATGAGTACGTGCAGCGTTTTTTTCGGCCCGGCTCTGCCCGCCCAGTCGGAAAATTTGACTTGGCTCGCTGTCGAAATTTTTCGGCCCGGCCCGGCTCGCAAGCTGGCAAAATTCGACACGGCCCTGCCCGCCTGCCAAAACTAATTTCCTAACTTTTGCTAGCAATATTAATTCAAAAGCTTCAAAAATAACATGGAAACCCTTGAGAAAGAATTTGAGTGCTTCATGGACTGCCTGATCTATCTGTGGTAGTAGAACGGACGATATCTTCTATCAAATTTTTGGTATTGAGCCTGATTATGTATGTCTTGTTTATTGTCCAATAAGTCGATTATTTTTAGTTCATACCGCCAAGAGTACATAATGATAAGAGTATGACAAGCCTAACACTCTTTGCAGTGAAGGTCAAAACTATGCTATGCGCGCTATCGGCTGACCCCCCCCTACAAATTGCCCCCTCTCACACCGCCCTTATGGGCATATAGTCCCAAAGGGGGGTCGCTCACTTGCTTAGCATGTTTTCTACATACAAGTGTTAAACATACACGCTTAAACCCCCTCCGCAAATTGGACCGCTATTAATTTCAACCTTGTAATTATGCAAAGCAGTGAGCGACCCCCGTTTGGACCACGTACCCATATAGGGGCGGTGTGAGAGGGGGTCAATTCGTGGGGGGTCAGCCGATAGCGCGCATAGCATAGTTTTGGCCTTCACTGCATAGAGTGTTAGGCTTGTCATACTCTTATCATTATGTACTCTTGATACCGCATAATGCAATACATGAGGATAAACATGTAATCTTAAATCGACAGTGGAGAATCTAACCACCCAACCGCCTACTTACTACATACCATCTGCCTTAAGGGGGCGCTTGCATTACCGGGAACGGTTCTCCTGAGTTTATTTTCCAACGAATCTATTTCAAACCTTCAGCATAGGTAGCTGGTGCTAAATGCTAGCAACATGTAGAATTTGAATAATCCAGTGCTTGGCTTGCGACTTACACGAGAGGGATAAGCTGAAATTTTCAAAACGCTGTCACTCATTAACGGCTGAATGAAATTAGCTCAAATTTGGCACAAATGCGTAAATGAACACAACGCAGGGGCAATTTTTTCAGTTTTTCGATTTATGCAGTTTTGAGTATTTTATGAATATTCGAAATCTTTGAAAGTCAATATCTCACGGAATGTACGATTTAAATAAAAACTAGAAAAGTTGCCCCTGCGTACCCGTCAAATAAACGTGCATGCAAAATTTGAGCGAGTTTGGTCGCAGCATTTATGAGAAAATCAAAATGAAAAATTTCGCAATAATCACTTCAGTTTTTCGCAAATATTATGCTTTTAATAAGTCGCACAGTGTATTTCATGAAATAATAAACAAATCCAACACAAAAGCAACGTGAAAAGCCCTGTAGAATTGATTTCCGAACGATTGGTTTTTACATTAGCATTCGCGTTGGGAATGGTAAACGTAACTTTGTCATATATTCAACCGCCTGTAACTTTTGATTGCTACCACGTACATGAGAAATATGCACATTGTTGTAACGAGCTTTTTATGCTCTTTCACCTAGTGCATTCGACTTTGTCGTTTGCAGCTTTAATAAAATTTCGAAATTTTAAGCCATACAGGTAGCTAGCCAAGCACGTGGTCTCCGTTGCCGAAATTTTGTCAAAAGATGCCCCGCCAAACAAAGTAAGTTTAGTTCGGATTTCTTTAATATCGAGCTATCGGTTTAAATTTTGTATCTATAATCCCGATAATGCAAGCGCCCCCTTAAGAGCAAACACTCCCTGATTAACTAGATATAGATCGGTCCTTCGCTCAACATTTACATACCTATTTACAAACAGGTCCTCTTCCTTTCAAAGGTTCACCAGCTTATCCGACTATGAATTTGCGTTTTAAGTACACACATACGTGTAGTCGTTCATCTGTAAATTTAGTTTGTCATATCTGTAGGCTTAGGTGTGTTTGAGTTTGACTACTTCAATGACTATGTTATTGCAGTTTGAGGAGTTAGCTTGAAGCACTTGAAGGACTTGAATAACGCTGTGTAACCACACAGTGCACTCATGTCACGAAAAGAGAAGAATCAAAGACTAAGCAGAACCAAAGCTTAACCACGTGTAAACCCCCAAACTGCAATATATACGCTAGTTGGAGCTTAACTACTGAGCTCAAATGCACTTATATTCGACACTTGCCGAAGTAGGTTTAGAATTTGGATTAAAATCTGAACAGTTTCTTGTTACGGAATTCCGTTGATTGATTTCTGTCTGATGATAAACAAATAAAAGTGATACAAGTAATTGATTAGGTAGGTACTATGGCCATATCAATATGTGTTAGTACGCAAACCATTGTTTTAGACAGCGCTTAAATAGATTGTAAGGTTACTAATTTTGTTAAATGTTGTTATTTTGTTATATGTTGTTATTTAGTTATATATTAAATTAATGGGCTTAGCGATGGGTTATTCAGTTTGTCTTCAAGTTGGTGTTGATGTCTGCGTAAACAGCTTTATTTGTAGCAAAAGTTTGAACTGAATAAGCAACAGTTTTGGCAAAAACAGGTCATTTAAAATCGCAACAATATTGTAAGCAATTAGGGTACTCTGAAAAAGGGATATTATCGCGGAATTATAGCACCAAGTTACATGTAAACTGACTGAATACTGTTGCAGCCACCTAGGTATGTTGTAGAAAGAATGTATATAATACTGCTATACTTTACTGAACGAAACAGTAACATACAATTGGTACATCATCCATCTACAGTATACAGAATTATTTAATTTGTCTGTTTCCCATAACTTTGAGTCGCGTGGATAAGTTTATAAATGCTTAATTATCTTTTTGCATTTCGGTTTGTTTAAGAAAAAGTTTTGTGTTGTTTTTCCTGTTATTGTACTGTACACGTGATTTCCGTTACATATATAGTGCAAGACTTTGTGTATGCATCAATTTGTCAAAGTTGTTATTTTTTTGCCTTATACTTCAACCTTTTAAAAACTTGCTGTGATGTTCATTCTCCATTATTTGTTTGTTTTTGTTTGTAAATTGTTATTGTTAATGTACTTCATACTTGAGACGTACTTCATCTTATAGTTTTGTTGTGTTGTTTTATAAACGAATAAACCTGGTTGCAAAATATTATTAAACGGCTTTTAGAATTTCCCCTTGTATTCTGTCACTTGTACTTGAGACGAGCTCTTACTTAGTGTATGTTTATTATGTGCCGTTCCTAAGCAAAATTGTAGATCACTGGTTTGTAAATGTTGCTCGTTGTGCAATATATCAAGTTTGAGCTTTTTACATAAACTCCGAAAGGTTGAAATTAGCCTCTTACCTAATCTGGTATCGCTGTCCGGGTACGTGGCTTAGCGGTAGAACGTTCTACTCAAGATCCAAAGCTCTGTGTTATGATCCCCTTTTCTTCACATTTTTCAATCGTGGTAACGTTTCACGTTTAGCGCCCGTGCCGTGGTGGCCTCACTGCTCTGAGCAGATGAAGTCGTTTCTGATGCCTATAAATGATGGAATTGCAGGTCATTGGGTTAGTCGATTTGGCTTATATGTGGTCCTCATGATGCTAAGGGTTATGGTTGCTATTGGTTGACATGTTTCTTTGATTTGACATAAAGGCCCCGGATTGAGAAGAAAGAAATGTCACATGACCTCAGCTTAGGATGCAGCCGGGGAGCCACCCTTAGACCACATTGGTGCTTTTATTTGAGAACCCGACCTGAAATTCCTAGAATGTTGAGGCCGAATTTCAATTAGCAAGGGAGTAATGAGCGTTTCACTTGAACGCCGAAAGGTTAAAGTTAGCGTTATACGTTATAATCCAATATCGACTTGTTTCAGAGGTAGAGCGTTCTGCTGAAGATCCAAACCTCGGTGCTTTGATCCCCACCCCGGACACGTTTCTTCAAATCAGGGTTCATGCGACCGGGAAAAACCGGGAAAAACCGGGAATATCAGGGAAAATCGTGAAACACCGGGAAAAACCGGGAAAAACCGGGAAAATGAGAAAGTCAGAGAATTTTTTGTATTTTTGGTGTAAATTTAATGAATTTCAGTTCAAATTTTAAAAACGAATTTCAAGTTTTACCTACGAAACTTGCATCGCTTTTAGTTCTTACTACTTTCTTCTCGATAAGGCCGATTTTCAAATTCTTTGATCTCTTCTTATGTCCTTTCTTAATTTTAGTAACTTTATTTGGTTTTCTGGATTCTAATTAGATGAATGGTACAGAATTTTCTCAGAAATTGAAACATGTTACTTACTTTTTAGACAACTTGCCTGCTTCCGCCAAAATCATTATTTTAAAAATTATTTCTTTACTTTTAGAAATTTCAAACGAATGTGAGCTAACTAGATGTTGAAGCCTAGCTTGTCCTCCCGCAAAATTGCAGAATTTGACCTATTATTTTTTGAAAAGTGCACGAATAACCTTAAATAATATGGTTGTATTAACTATTCAGCTCTGCTTAAGTGTCAGTTGAAATTATGAAGGCGAATAATCAAGCTAGTGCGAACAGTGACGGATGAATTTTTCCGGAAAAATTTATTGCAGAAATATATAGATTTGTGGTGCAGAAATAGATTTGTAGTTTTTCTTCCGTTTTTGGAGTAAACGAGTCAAAATCTCTGTTTTTGGAGAACAATTCAAATTCTCCCTAAAAATGTCTAAATTTTCAAAAATGTTTTTGGCTCTTCAAAATGAAAAGAATAACTCTTGGATGCGCTGGCCTCCCAGAACCCTCGAATGGTATGGAAAGTTATAGTAACGGTATGCAATGTTGGAAGGCAGGACCGCTACAAACGAGTCGCGGGCAGACCAACAAAGTAAAATTTCAACCAAACTTATTCAAATAGTATATGTACACCCTGAAATCAAAACAGCTGAAGCTGCAATCTATTTTGACGTTCGCCAAATACAAATCATGTTCAGGAAATAAATGACGAAAATTTGATGAAGTCAAATTTTTTAAAAAACCGCCGAATTTTGTCAATTTTATCGCGTTTTCTAAATTTTTTCAGATCTAGCAAAGTTTCCAGGATGTACGTGTATATTATATCTAATATATTTTTTACAGTGATTTTTCTAAATTTTTCCAACTTATTTATCGTGGATCGCCTATGGGAACAGACGGTATATATTTTTCCAAAAACTACGAATACAAAACGTTAAATCTGTTTTTTGCAGTTGACTTTTGGCTGACCATCTCTGATGAGCAGAAACATTTGAATTGTACAAAATAAAAATTCTATTAACAGTAAACAAAATGTCGGGCCCCAATATCAAAATAGCAAATATATAATTTGCGGGGTCTTTTCCAGATTTTCCCCCACTCAAAATTCTTTTAACTTCACCAATTGAGCTGATATTTGGTATGGGAATGTTTTCGACCACGCTGAGTTCAAATTTCTCAAAGTTTTTTATTTCGAGGGACTCTATTTTTCCGATTCGCAAGGGGGACCAAGGGAAACCGACAAATTTTTTGTCCCGATTTTGCTGAAAAGTTGCATACAGGGGTTCTCTGGGTCGCTGAACACGAATCTGAAGATCGTTTTCCAATTAAGCTTTTCGTTAGCTTGATATAAGCTAAAGTTGTAATCTTAAGGTGTAAGCTTATGTTGAGCTAACGAAAACCTGAATCGAAAATCGAATTTCAGATTCGTGCTCATGATAACCCCTGTGTGCAACTTTTCAGCAAAATCGGCGACAATAATTTTTCAGTATCACTTGCTCTCCCCCCCCCTTTCGATTCGAAAAAACTCGAATTTCGGGAAATCGAAAATTTTTGCGATATTTGAACTCAGCGAGGTCGAAAACATACCCATACCTATTTCAGCTCAATTGGTAAAGATTTTAGAATTTTGAGTGGTGGGGGAGTAATCCGGACAAGACAGTTTTTGTATTCTTTTCCATTTTTGCATTGCAACAGTACCAAAATTTTTTGTCTATTTTTATATGAGTGTTTTGGTACCACAGCACTCGCGATCTAAAGCCTGGTTTTGGTATCAGATTTTTGCTAGCTCAATCTCCTCTATCGCAGATGGACAGTAATTCAGATGAAGCTTAAATTTCGAATTTCAGGAAAATCAATGTAATACTGTGTTCGATAGCTAAAATGCTCAAAAAGGATTCAAAATAAATAGAATCGTCGCTATAATTATGTATAATCTTCTAAATTTACTGCCATTTACTGGAAGAAAAACCGGGAAAATGGGTCTGAAAAACCTGGAAAAACCGGGAAAAACCGGGAAAATGAAATCCAAAAGTCCGCATGAACCCTGCTTCAAATCTTTCATCCTGATTTCAACCTTTCATAAATGTTTAGTCTAACATTTTCACATTTTATTGCAAATGCAAACAATCTAATTTTCATCTGGAATTTTTCAGTGGCCCAACTGAAGATGCCTACACCTGAAAGCTGGCAAACTGCTTAACCGCCAAAATAAATTTGGAGAATTTAAGGTGTCTATGTATGGGATCAAAACTAAGAATGAGGACAATTCATTTCGACTAAATTCGGAATTTTAAGGTGTCTACTTATGGGATCAAAACGAAGAGGACAATTCATTTCATATATCTATGTGTTTAATAGGTTACGACTACTGTGAAATCGCAGTGTAAAGGCCAGGACGTATTGGAGGCAATTCCAACATTTCTACGGACTATGTTGTAGTATTGTTTACAAACAACAAAGGTCGCAAATGCGTTCTACATCTTACTGACTGACTGAAACACTGACTACATTCTTCAATATAAAACATGTTCGTAATATGTACATTCAAGGTGGAACACGACGACTCCTCTCAGAGTTGGAAGTGGGTCGTTATTTCGTGACCCGCAGGTACCCGCGACCCGCTGACCTTGACCCGCGACCCGCGACCCGCGACCCACTGGGACTTTGTCGACCCACTTCTTTAATTTGGACATTTCCGTGTATTTCCGTACCGTATAGCATGGGTCGAGCAAAATTATCGCTTTTAACGTCAACATAGCGAAGTATTTGCTGCTTCAAATTAAAATGTGTCCAGTTTGAAGTCGATTGCACTTGCTTTCTTCATCTTCGTTGTCGCTAGTTCTGAGCAGGCAACTGCAACCGCGTTAGACGTGCTGGGAACCCGATCAGCCAGTAAAATCCAGTATTCAGGCAAATTCTAGAAGATAAAGTATATATTTTCTTTTAGCAATTTAATAAAAGATCAGTCCATTCTTGTTTATTTCTTACAACTGCGTGGCGACTGTCGTCGGAGTTTTTATATATAATGATATGTCCAAACTTGAATAATATAGCTAAATACCATTTTAGAAGTTTACTTTAAGTCACTTTATTCCTACAAATCAAATTGGTGATGGAGGATTGCATATAACGCTTGAAGGGGATGGCTGCAAAGTTTTGTAGTCTTCCTGCAAAGTTCGATTCATTTCGAACCATCTTTGCAGCCATCCCCTTCAAGCACCCCCTCCCCTGCCTCGCTTTGGAACAACAGCCAGGGCAACAACAATAACAACAACAATAAGTCAAAAGGCATCAAGTGGTTCCCGCCCGTCGTTTATAGAATGAGTTTATTTATATATTTTCTGGAAAACTATGCAGTTACTAGCTTTTCGTCTATTATAACCGGTTCCCAGCTCATGAAAAGAGCATTCGAACAACATCGATACGTGTCTGATACGAGAACTTTCAATTTTGACCCATTTTGACCCGTTTTCACCATTTTTGACCCATTTGAAGCCCTGTAACTCATTTATCTTACATTTTGGTGCTTTCGCTCTATTACAACTTTTTATCTACGTAAGAAGAGCTTTCGATTGTTATCCACATCGTCGGTTTCCGACAATTTTTAATTTTGACCCATTTAGACCGGTTTTGCCCATTTTTGACCCCTTTGAGGCTCCGTAACTCATTTCTCCTACATTTTGGCGCTTTACCCCTATTACAACTTTTTCATTACTCGTCGAGAGCTTTCGAATGATACCCATATTGGGAGGTTTCCGACAATTTCCAATTTTGACACATTTTGACCGGTTTTGGCCATTTTTGACCCCTTTGAGGCTCCGTAACTCATTTCTCCTACATTTTGGCGCTTTATCCCTATTACAACTTTTTACCTACACAACGAGAGCTTTCGAATGATACCCATTTTGGGTGGTTTCCGTCACTTTCAATTTTGACCATTTGCAGCATCACCGTAGTAATTGCGAATTGTGTGACACTGTGGTACCCAGGTGCTCGAAGGGTCTTCCCGCATCGGGTGCCACCCTGCATGCAAAATTTCAAGCCAACTAATTGACTTTGGCTCGAGATAACGGCGGAAAAAGCGGAAAACCCCTTCAAACGGCCGTTTTGGCCGTTTTTGACCATTTTTGACCATTTTTCACCTCATAACTCAAAATGGGTAAATTTTCAGGCCTTGACCCAATTACAACTTTTTCATTACTCGCCGAAAGCTTTCGAATGATACCAAAATTAGCTCATTTAGACAACTTTTTTATTTTACTCATTTTTACTCACGGGGCTGCTCCGGGAGCACCTCTGCTCCCCCGGGGCTCCCCGCGCTTCCGGGAGCAGTTCAGGTCCATGCGCAGCCCCACTGAAAATTTCAGCCCGATCGGCCCAGCCAATCTCGAGAAATAGGTGCGGACACAAAATTGTGGACAATAATAAGAATAATAAGTCAAAAGGCATCAAGTGGTTCCCGCCCGACATTTTTCTGCTTATAGAATGAGTTTATAATATTCGGGGCCCATAACTCATTTGACCTATATTTTGACGCGTTAGCCCCATTACAACTTTTTATCTACGCAACGAGAGCTTTCGAATGACACCCATATTGTTGGGTTTCGGTTACTTTCAATTTTGACCCATTTTGACCGGTTTTGGCCATTTTCGACCCATTTGAGGCCCCGTAACTCATTTGTCCTACATTTGGGCGCTTTGGCCCTATTACAACTTTTTATCTACGCAACGAGAGCTTTCGAATGACACCAGTATTAATCGGATCCGACAATTTCCAATTTTGAATCATTTTGACCGGTTTTAACCATTTTTGACCCTTTTGGGGCCCCGTAACTCATTTGTCCTACATTTTGGAGCTTCGGTCCTATTACAACTTTTTATCTACTCAACGAGAGCTTTCGAATGATACCCATATTGGAGGGTTTCCGTTACTTTCAATTTTGACCCATTTTGACCTGTTTCTGGCCATTTTTGACCCCTTTGAGGCCCCGTAACTCATTTTTCCTACACTTTGACGCCTTGGCCCTATTACAACTTTTTATCTACGCAACGAGAGCATTCGAATGATACCCATATTGGAGGGTTTCCGTTATTTTCAATTTTGACCATTTGCAGCATCACCGTATCGAGTAATATTGCGAATTGTGTGACACTATGGTACCCAGGTGCACGGAGGGTCTTGCCGCATCGGGTGACACCCTACATGCAATATTTCAGGCCAACTAGTTGACTCTAGCTCGAGATAAAGGCGGAAAACCCCTTCAAACGGCCGTTTTGGCCGTTTTTGGCCATTTTTGACCCTTTTTCGCCTCATAACTCAAAATAGGTACATTTTCAGGCCTTGACCCAATTACAACTTTTTCATGGCTCGCCAAGAGCTTTCGAATGATACCAAAATTAGCTCATTTGGACAACTTTTTATTTTACTCATTTTTACTCACGGGGGTGCTCCGGGAGCACCTCTGCTCCCCCGGGGCTCCCCGCGCTTCCGGGAGCAGTTCAAGTCAAGACCTTCAAAATGAGGTATCAACCACCTCTCTACCCCTTCCTAATCTCGAGAAATAGATGCGGACACAAAAATGTGAACAATAATAATAATAAGAATAAGAATAAACATGTCCAGAACATAGGGTTCCAAACCCTTTGGAAAAGGGCGGGAACCCAACAAGCAAAGTGGCATGAATGGGTTGCCTGCCGCTGTCATTTTTCCTCTTATCAGGAGTCATATTTGAAGCTGCGTACATTTAAGAACTTTGGCCCTATTACAACTTTTTATCCACGCAACGAGAGCTTTCGAATGAGACCAGTACCGACCAAATCCGACAATTTTCAATTTTGACCCATTTTGGCCGGTTTTGGCCAATTTTTAACCTCTTTGATGCCCCGTAACTCATTTTCTGTACATTTTGGTGCTTTGGCCCTATTACACGTTTTTATCTACGCAACGAGAGCTTTCGAATGATACCCATATGAGCCCAATTGGAGAACTTTCAATTTTTACCATTTGCAGCATCACCGTATCGAGTACTTCCACCCTGAGTCGTACCGGGTCGCCCAGGAGATATGCAAACCTCCAAGTCAAGCCCTTCAAAATGAGGTATCAACCACCTCTCTACTCCTTTCCAATCTCGAGATCTAGGGGTGGACACATTCGGCAAGAAATAATAAATAATAATAAATAAATAAATAAGTCAAAAGGCATCAAGTGGTTCCCGCCCGACATTTTTCTGCTTATAGAATGAGTTTATAATATTCGTGGCCCCATAACTCATTTGTCCTATATTTTGACGCGTTAGCCCTATTACAACCTTTTATCTACGTAACGAGAGCTTTCGAATGACACCCATATTGTTGGGTTTCGGTTACTTTCAATTTTGACCCTTTTTGACCGGTTTTGGCCATTTCTGATCCCTTTGAGGCTCCGTAACTCATTTTCCGACATTCTGCCGCTTTGGCCCTATTACAACTTTTTATCTACGCAACGAGAGCTTTCGAATGACACCGGTATTAAGTGGATCCGACAATTTTCAATTTTGACCCATTTTGACCGGTTTTTACCATTTGTGACCCATTTGGGGCCCCGTAACTCATTTGTCCTACAGTTTGGTGCTTCAGCCCTATTACAACTTTTTATCTACTCAATGAGAGCTTTCGAATGACATCAGTATCGACCGGATCCGACAGTTTTCAATTTTGACCCATTTTGACCTGTTTTTGGCCATTTTTGACCCCTTCGAGGCCCCGTACCTCATTTTTCCTACATTTTGACGCCTTGGCCCTATTACAACTTTTTATCCACGCAACGAGAGCTTTCGAATGAGACCAGTACCGACCAAATCCGACAATTTTCAATTTTGACCAATTTGGCCGGTTTTGGCCATTTTTGACCCCTTTGAGGCCCCGTAACTCATTTTCTGTACATTTTAGTACTTTGCCCCTATTACACGTTTTTATCTACGCAACGAGAGCTTTCGAATGATACCCATATGAGCCCAATTGGAGAACTTTCAATTTTTACCATTTGCAGCATCACCGTATCGAGTACTTCCACCCTGAGTCGTACCGGGTCGCCCAGGAGATATGCAAACCTCCAAGTCAAGCCCTTCAAAATGAGGTATCAACCACCTCTCTACTCCTTTCCAATCTCGAGATCTAGGGGTGGACACATTCGGCAAGAAATAATAAATAATAATAAATAAATAAATAAGTCAAAAGGCATCAAGTGGTTCCCGCCCGACATTTTTCTGCTTATAGAATGAGTTTATAATATTCGTGGCCCCATAACTCATTTGTCCTATATTTTGACGCGTTAGCCCTATTACAACCTTTTATCTACGTAACGAGAGCTTTCGAATGACACCCATATTGTTGGGTTTCGGTTACTTTCAATTTTGACCCTTTTTGACCGGTTTTGGCCATTTCTGATCCCTTTGAGGCTCCGTAACTCATTTTCCGACATTCTGCCGCTTTGGCCCTATTACAACTTTTTATCTACGCAACGAGAGCTTTCGAATGACACCGGTATTAAGTGGATCCGACAATTTTCAATTTTGACCCATTTTGACCGGTTTTTACCATTTGTGACCCATTTGGGGCCCCGTAACTCATTTGTCCTACAGTTTGGTGCTTCAGCCCTATTACAACTTTTTATCTACTCAATGAGAGCTTTCGAATGACATCAGTATCGACCGGATCCGACAGTTTTCAATTTTGACCCATTTTGACCTGTTTTTGGCCATTTTTGACCCCTTCGAGGCCCCGTACCTCATTTTTCCTACATTTTGACGCCTTGGCCCTATTACAACTTTTTATCCACGCAACGAGAGCTTTCGAATGATATCCATATTGAGGGGGTTTCCGTTACTTTCAATTTTGACCATTTGCAGCATCACCGTATCGAGTACTTACATATTGCGCAGCACTATTGTACTCAGGTGCCTGGAGGGTCTTCCCGCATCGGATGCCACCCTACATGCAAAATTTCAGGCCAACTGGTTGACTCTAGCTCGAGATAAAAGCGGAAAACCCCTTCAAACGGCCGTTTTGGCCGTTTTTGGCCATTTTTGACCCTTTTCGCCTCATAACTCAAAATAGGTACATTTTCAGGCCTTGACCCTATTACAACTTTTTCATTACTCGCTGAGAGCTTTCGAATGAGACCAACATTAGCTCATTTGGACAACTTTTTTATTTTACTCATTTTTACTCACGGGGGTGCTCCGGGAGCACCTCTGCTCCCCCGGGGATCCCCGCGCTTCCGGGAGCAGTTCAGGTCCATGCGCAACTCCACTGAAGATTTCAGCCCGATCGGCCCACCCAAACTCGAGATAGACATGGGGGACACGAAAATGTGAACAATAATAATAAGAAGAAAAATAAACATGTCCAGAACATAGGGTTCCAAACCCTTTGGAAAAGGGCGGGAACCCATTAACGGACATACTCAACACAAAGGGTTGCCTTTTGTGAAAAAGCGGCAACCCAATAAGAAAAATAAACATGAACAGAACATAGGGTTCCAAACCCTTTGGAAAAGGGCGGGAACCCAACAACAACTGCAACAACAACAATAAGTCAAAAGGCATCAAGTGGTTCCCGCCCGTCATTTTTCCGTTTATAGAAAGGGCCCATTTCCTGGAAAAGTATTCGGTTTCATGCTTTGCGCCTAGTATAGCAGTTTCCCAGCTCAGCAAGAGCTTTCGATTTATACCACTACTAGCTCGATTTGACAAAGTTCAATTTTCACTCATTTTGACCAATTTGGCGATTTTTGTCCCATTCGAAGGCTTGTAGCTCCTTTTTCTCACACTTTGACGCGATGAGCCTATTACAACTTTTTATCTAAGCGACAAGAGCTTTCAAATGATGCCCATATTAACCCAATCGGACAACTTTCAATTTTGACCCATTTTGACCGTTTTGGTCATTTTTGGCACATTAGCGGCCCCGTAACTCATTTTTCCTACATTTTGACGCTTTACCCCTATTACAACTTTTTACCTACGCAACGAGAGCTTTCGAATGATACCCATATTGGGAGGTTTCCGACAACTTTTATTTTTGACCCATTTTGGCCGTTTATGGCCATCATTTTTGACCATTTGTGGCCCCGTAACTCATTTCTCATACATTTTGGCGCTTTATCCCTATTACAACTTTTTATCTACGCAACGAGAGCTTTCGATATATATATATACATATATATACATATACGATATATATACATATTCATATTATTACAATACTGGTAGTGATGAGCACCGGTAGTGATGATGAGTACCACCATTGCTACTATATAGCACAACTAAACTTTTAAATCCAGCTTCCAAACAACGCAGTTATTCATTTTCTGGGGGGCTCCGCAACAACAAGTTTCCAGCAACTTTCATTTCTGACCTACTCTTATCAGTTTCGTTATTTTTGGCACTTTTGAGGCCCCGTAACTCATTTCTCCTACATTTTGACGCTTTACCCTTATTACAACTTTTTCTCAGTTCAATGAAAGCTTTCGAATGACACCCATATTGGGAGGTTTCCGGCAACTTTTAATTTTGACCCATTTTGACCATTTTTGACCCCTTTGAGGCTCCGCAACTCAGTTCTCCTACATTTTGGCGCTTTACCCGTATTCAACTTTTTACCTACGCAACGAGAGCATTCGAATGATACCAATAGCGGCAGGTTTCCGACAACTTTCAATTTTGACCCATTTTGACCGATTTTTACCATTTTTGACCCTTTTGGGCCCCGTAACTCATTTGTCCTACATTTTGGCGCTTCGGCCCTATTACAACTTTTTATCTACTCAACGAGAGCTTTCGAATGACATCGGTATCGACCGGATCGGACAATTTTCAATTTTGACCCATTTTGACCTGTTTTCGGCCATTTTTGACCCCTTTGAGGCCCCGTAACTCATTTTTCCTACATTTTGACGCCTTGGCCCTATTACAACTTTTTATCCACGCAACGAGAGCTTTCGAATGATATCCATATTGAGGGGGTTTCCGTCACTTTCAATTTTTATCATTTGCAGCATCATCGTATCGAGTACTTGCATATGCGCAGCACTATTGTACCCAGGTACCTGGAGGGTCTTCCCACATCGGATGCCACCCTACATGCAAAATTTCAGGCCAGCTAGTTGACTCTAGCTCGAGATAAAGGCGGAAAACCCCTTCAAACGGCCGTTTTGGCCGTTTTTGGCCATTTTTGACCCTTTTTCGCCTCATAACTCAAAATGAGTGCATTTTCAGGCCTTGACCCAATTACAACTTTTTCATTACTCGCCGAGAGCTTTCGAATGATACCAAAATTAGCTCATTTGGACAACTTTTTTATTTTACTCATTTTTACTCACGGGGCTGCTCCGGGAGCACCTCTGCTCCCCCGGGGCTCCCCGCGCATCCGGGAGCAGTTCAAGTCAAGACCTTCAAAATGAGGTATCAACCACCTCTCTACCCCTTCCCAATCTCGAGATAGACAGGGGGTTCACGAAAATGTGAACAATAATAATAAGAATAATAATAATAATATTAAGAATAAGTCAAAAGGCATCAAGTGGTTCCCGCCCGTCATTTTTCCGTTTATATACAAAACGGTTTCATTTTTAGGAAAAGTATTGCGATTAGCATTTAGCGTCTATTACAACTTTTTATCCACGCAACGAGAGCTTTCGAATGACGCCGGTATCAACCGTATCCGACAATTTTCAATTTAGGCCCATTTTGACCGTGTCTGGCCATTTTTGACCCCTTTGGTGTCCCGTAACTAAGTTTTCCTACATTTGGACGCCTTGGCCCTATTACAACTTTTTATCCACGCAACGAGAGCTTTCGAATAATACCCATATCAACCCAATCGGACAACTTTCAGTTTTGACCCATTTTGACCGTTTTAGGCCTTTTTGTCCCCTTTTTGGCTCCGTAGCTCATTTTTCCTACATTTTCACGCTTTGGTACTATAACAACTTTTTATCTACGTAACGAGAGCTTTCGAATGACACCTCTATCGACCGGATCCGACAATTTTCAATTTTGACCCATTTTGACCGGTTTTGGCCAGTTTTGACCCCTTTTTGGCTCTGTAGCTCATTTTTCCCACATTTTGGTGCGTTGGCCCTATTACAACTTTTTATCCACTCGACGAGAGCTTTCGAATGATACCCGTATTGGGGGATTTCCGTCACTTTCAATTTTGACCATTTGCAGCATCACCGTGTCGAGTACTTGCGAATTGCGTGACACTATGATACCCAGGTGCCCGGAGGGTCTTTCCGCATCGGGTGCCACCATACATGCCAAATTTCAGGCCAACTAGTTGATTCTAGCTCGTGATAAAGGCGGAAAACCCCTTCAAACGGCCGTTTTGGCCGTTTTTGGCCATTTTTGACCCTTTTTCGCCTCATAACTCAAAATGAGTACATTTTCAGGCCTTGACCCAATTACAACTTTTTCATGGCTCGACGAGAGCTTTCGAATGATACCAAAATTAGCTCATTTGGACAAATTTTTATTTTACTCATTTTTACTCACGGGGGTGCTCCGGGAGCACCTCTGCTCCCCCGGGGCTCCCCGCGCTTCCGGGAGCAGTTCAAGTCAAGACCTTCAAAATGAGGTATCAACCACCTCTCTACCCCTTCCCAATCTCGAGTTAGAAGGGGGGACACGAAAATGTGAACAATAATAATAAGAATAAGAATAAGTCAAAAGGCATCAAGTGGTTCCCGCCCGTCATTTTTCCGTTTATATACAAAATGGTTTCATTTTTAGGAAAAGTATTGCGATTGAGCCTTTTGCGTCTATAACAACTTTTTATCTACTCAGCGAGACCATTCGAATGACACCGGTATCGACCGGATCCGACAATTTTCTATTTTGTCCCATTTTGACCGATTTTGGCCATTTTTGGCCCATTTATGGCTCTGTAACTCATTTTTCCGACATTTTTAAGCTTTGGCCCTATTACAACTTTTTATCTACGCAACGAGAACTTTCGAATGATACCCATATCGACCCAATTGGACAACTTTCAATTTTGACCCATTTTGACCGGTTCTGGTCATTTTTGACCCCTTTGAGGCCCCGTAACTCATTTGTCCTACATTTTGGCGCTTTACGCCTATTACAACTTTTTACCTACGCAACGAGAGCTTTCGAATGATGCCCATATTGTGAGGTTTTCGACAACTTTTATTTTTGACCCATTTTGACCGGTTTTGGCAAATTTTTGACCCCTTTGAGGCTCCGTAACTCATTTTTCCTACATTTTGACGCCTTGGCCCTATTACAACTTTTTATCCACGCAACGAGAGCTTTCAAACGATACCCATATTCGGGGGTTTCCGTCACTTTCAATTTTCACCATTAGCAGCATCACCGTATCGAGTAATTGCTAATTGCCTGGCGCTATGGAACCCAGGTGCCTGGAGGGCCTTCCCGCATCGGGCGCCACCCTACATGCCAAATTTCAGGCCATCTAGTTGACTCTAGCTCGAGATAAAGGCGGAAAACCCCTTCAAACGGCCGTTTTGGCCGTTTTTGATCATTTTTGACACTTTTTCGCCTCATAACTCAAAATAGGTACATTTTCAGGCCTTGACCCTATTACAACTTTTTCATGGCTCGACGAGAGCTTTCGAATGATACCAAAATTAGCTCATTTGGACAACTTTTCTATTTTACTCATTTTTACTCACGGGGCTGCTCCGGGAGCACCTCTGCTCCCCCGGGGCTCCCCGCGCTTCCGGGAGCACTTCAAGTCAAGACCTTCAAAATGAGGTATCAACCACCTCTCTGCTCCTTTCCAATCTCGAGATAGAGGGGGGGTACACGAAAATGTGAACAATAATAAGAATAATAATAAGAATAAGAATAATAATAATAATAATAATAAACATGTCCAGAACATAGGGTTCCAAACCCTTTGGAAAAGGGCGGGAACCCAATAAGAATAATAATAATAAACATGTCCAGAACATAGGGTTCCAAACCATTTGGAAAAGGGCGGGAACCCAACAACAATAACAACAGCAACAGCAACTACAATGGCAACAACAGCAGCAACTACAACAACACTAACAACACCTATCTAGGAGCCCCCCTCGCTCGCCAGGTGTTACCAGGCGAGCGGTAAGCAGTAATCCAAAGTATGTTCTTTTTATTTATTTCTATTCAATTTTTTGACATAAGGCTTGGAGGGTGAAAAAGGTCCCCCCGGGAAAAAACCTTATTAACCTTTTAACCTTTTAACCTTTTAACCTTTTTATAAAAATTTGTTTAATTTCTTAATTGAAACTAGCATGCGGACTTTCACTCCTGTCCTATCTGATGCTTGGCCCTCCCCACGCACCTCTTCTGCAGCCTCCGTTTTGTCCACAGCTTTCCAAGCAGGCTCCTCTAGGTTTCAGCCATCTTAGGCACTATTGGCATGCGGGGGGCAACACATGCCGGCAGACGTCGTGTGTTGCCCTGGGTGTATCTGTAATAACCGTACGCCAGCTTGGCTTGGGGGTCTTGTTTTCTGTCCTTGACCTTCGTCTCTCCGTCTCTTGTCCGCTTGCGGTCTACGGAGAGGCAGCATGAAAAGGGCCTCAGCTGAGTGCCTATGCAATTGCTGGGTCAACACCAAAAAAATTGGTAATGATCATAACTCGTCGAACTATGTCCAAACTTCAAGCCTGACATTGTAAAGGTACATATTTAGTAGAAGCAGCTCTTCATACTCTTTTTAGAAAGATTAGATTTGCAGGATAATGGGCTATCACGATAACTACGGAACACGATGTTGCGGAATTAATTAATCACGCAGGTCAGACCTGCGTGATTCATTAATCACGCCAGTCTGACCGGCGTAATTAATGAATCACGCAGGTCTGACTTGCATGATTCATAAATCACGCTAGTCGGGCCGGCGTAATTAATGAATCACGCAAATCAGACCTGCGTGATTCATTAATTTCGCCGGTGAGACAGTAAAAATCAATCTTTTATTGCTATGTTTACCGTGCAATTTTGTTAAGCTTTTTACTGTCTGAACGCCGTAATTAATGAATCACGCAGGTCTGACCTGATTTTGTAAATTTGTTTTTAGTTCTAATGCCCAATATTTACCGTAAAATTGGTGTGAATAGAAATTAATATTGACCCGCTCTGACCCGCGGGTACCCACTGACCTGAAAGTCGACCCGCGGGTACCCGCGACCCACTTCCAACTCTGACTCCTCTACTTACCTACGACTCCACAGCTTAGGGTGCATCCACAGTACCAGTACTACTGTTGTTTTTGATTTTTGATTCGAATCGAATCAAAACACTTTTGATGCTACTTTTGATTTTTGATGCATCGAATCGAATCGAATCTGCAGTGCAGAAAATCGAACTGCATCAAATCTCTGCTACTCTTTTCGTGTCAAAATCGAACTGTATCAAATCAAAAATATTTAGGTTGAATCGTTGAACTGGTCCAGTACCTATACTAGTCGCTGCTACTACATGCTACATGTTGCAGCGTTTGTTTGTACACATACCAATAAAACAACGAACAACGAAATTTTTTGCTACAAGTAAACATGAAATATTTCATATAACAACTCCTGTTCAATTCAAATTCAATATCATAAATTCAAGCAGCAACCGTAGTTTTAAAAATATTTGAGAGAACATTTTAAAAATATTTTTAAATTTTTGAAGTTTTTGTGAAAATTTGCTATTTTTCATTACTCTGGCTAAAATGTAGACGAATATCCGGACATCCGGATATTTTTCTCAAATCGCCTATTATCCGGATATAAAAATTATCCGGATCGACGGATAATCAGGAAATCCAGTGCCCTTCACTTTAGAGGATGCAATTTTTCAGATTATATTTTGAAGCAAAAACAAAAATTATTCGAAGTGTAATGAAGTGTAGCGGAAGTGTTGTAATATAACGAATTACCAACGACTTGCTACTGGAACTGCGCCCAATGGATAAACGCGCCTGGCCGATCAAGAGCCAGTCCGGGGTAGCCTCGCCAGTAACAGATGTTACACGTACAAACTAACCTAGCTATTCCAAAATAAAGCCCTAACAACACAATTAATAAATGCGGTTTAATAATGGCGCGTAGGCCGGAAATGACACGAATATAAATGATATAAGGTACGCAATACAAGTATAGCAAATATAGTAATAATATACGTAGCTATACAAGGCCGTACTGGCTGTTACAAACACGTGCAAGGAACAATAATACTTTACACAGGAGCCGGGAGAGCGCGGAAATACAGATGGGGTGGGGGACCCAACTGTGTTGACAAGGGAAGCCAAAGGCGAATGCACACAAATATAGACTACAAGGGGAGAAAGGCAACCAAACTAGACAAAGAAACCCAACACTGAGTTGGGAAGGGAGAGAATTATAGAGACCCCCCAGGAGGCGGGGCTTACGAGTAAACCCTCCCAACCAATAACAGTGTAACACATATATGTAAAATGGGGAACTCCCAATAAAATAACAGACCCAGCCCAACCCAACCTTCCCCGACCAACTAGTGCATATGTGGCAACAAGCCGGCACATAGCTAGGCAAAAGAAGAAGTGTTGAGCGTTACACACATAAATACACAATATATACCTATATTCCCTACAGAAGTCCCCCACATTTATTTTGTCCTACAAACTGTAAACTTTGCTCCTTCCTTTCGATTTTAGAAATTTCGGCGTACGTTTAGCCTTATTACACAGAAATTAATGATGTTCGATATTTTACATAGGAATTGCAAGGATTGGCTTAAAGGTTTTTCTGTGGTTAAGCTGCCTGCGAAGTAGAGGGCTCCGAAATAGTTTCAGCATCAATACCAATACAACAACAGTGACTTTATAATTAACCTTCTTAACCTTCGCATCATAATCGTTTTTACGCTTTTTCAAAATATTTTCCATATGTTCTTTTAATAAATCACGAGAATAGGTAGTCTCTAGTGGAGTATGAATAGTGAATGGATTTGTCGTGGGATCGGGCATTTTCAAAAAGCTTTCAGAGAACAAACGAGGGTCCCGCCCATGAAGGAGATAGTATGGAGACTCTCCGGTGGAGGCATGGGGGAGCTGCTCGATACAAGAACAACACCCAAGGGAGGAGAATATCCCATTCCCTTTCAAAAGCTAACATGCATTTGCGTAGCATACCTTTTAAGGTGCCATTATATCTTTCGCAAGCACCATTAGACTGTGGATGATATGTTTTAGTACTTTCCTAGACCCCATAAGTTTGCAAAGGTCATCCATAAGAGTAGAACTAAAGGGGGCTAGAAGTAGAATTTCTCGAGGGGCCCCTTGAATATGCAATAACTAGCAATAACTTGTTCCGCCCAAATGTTTGCAATAGTAGTCGTCTGTTCGTAGCCATAGCAAAAGCTCACCCCCCAACGCGTGAGAAAATAAACCATAACCAAAACCTTAGAATTACCAGCGGAAGTGGAAGGAGCATGCTGCTCCATGCATCCATCCATGCAGATGCTTTCAACTGGTGCCTCCTCCGGAGTAAAAAATTTCAAGTAAGCCTGAGGCTTACGAGGACCGGGGTTGCAAGCCGCGACAGCATTCAAGAAATCGGGTGACATCATGGGAAAGAGTGTCCCGATAGTATTTAGCGGCTATTATTTCCATCATTTTGGGTCTCCCGACATGACAAATCTTCAGAAAATCGTTATGACATTCTTTGAGGATATATTGATATATTGACAAACATTAGGGACAAGAATTAAACGGGTATCACTGGGGAAGGGAACTCCCTTTTCATCAGTTTGAAACCGGTATAGCATATTATTGTCGTACAGAAATTTAGATGCAGAACTACGTACGTACGAGGACAGTTGCAAATCTTTTGGTAATTTATCATTTTGCAAAAAGTCAATCATAGCTAACGTAAAAGGATGAAACCGTAAAGCTTCAGATCAAATTTCTTTCGCCGCAAGTAACGGTACAGGGTGACCCGGACCATCATCAGGGCATTCCTCATCAAAAGCATCTTCCAAAAGTGCGAACAGGTATACAGGAAATTTTGGATATTCAGCAAAACTCGCAGGCGGATTGCGAGATAACGCATCCGCTGCCTAGTTGACCGAACCAGGGTTTTGACTAACACGAAAGCGAAATTTTTCTATAAACGCACGCCAACAGGCCACCCTCCCTTCAGCCGTTTTGGCTTTGCAGCGTCGCCCAGCTTGTGGTCCGTGATCACGTCAAATTTGTGCAAAATTAAGTAATGTTGCAAATATGAAATTCCGAAAAACATAGCTAGAGCCTCCGAAACTCCGAATCCAAAACCGAATCCGAAACAAATTCAGCACACAAAAGTCGTGTCAAAGGCAATTAGCATTAGCAATTTTCGCGTGCGATATTGGAGTAATGGACGATCCTAACCAACTTGAACTTAGAGAAAGCGATCACAACGGTTTATTAGTTTCAAGCACGATCGTTGATGACAGCAAAAGTATCAAAACTAATCAACGAAACGATCAGAAAACACTCATGAACTTTGTATTACCTATAGCAAGCACCAGATTAACCCAAGACGAAACAAGACAGCAACACTCAAAGCACCTACCTTCATCAACCCCCGATTACACACTAACTGATTTCTTCCGAGATGGCGAATATTAGCTATTAGCTAACAGACTTACGAATTTAGACAGAAGAAAGGAGAAAACACTGATCGTTTGACAAAATGTATTACTAAATTTACTCAGGCTTAGCGTCTCTGTTATAATTTATATCTTCCCTGCCGGTGCTAACTTCACAGCTGGTTAAGCTGGTCATCCCTAATAGGCCGATACTACAGCATATCATCCACAGTCTAATGGTGCTTGCGAAAGACATAATGACACCTTAAAAGCTATGCTACGCAAATGCATGCTAGCTTTTGAAGGGAATATGATATTCTCCTCCCTTGGGTGTTGTTCGTGTATTGATCAGTCCCCCATGCCTCCACCGGAGAGTCTCCATACTACGTTCTTGGACCTTTGTTATTTTTAATTTACATAAACGACCTACTTCAGCATTTAAGAAATTCAAACGTACTGCTTTTCGCTAACGATGCTAAATCGCACGATGTTTTAGAAACGAGTGAACGAAAATGCCACGCTTTACAAGACGATTTAAACGTATTGTATGAGTGGTCTACAAAGTGGCAATTATCTATAGCATTTCAGAAGTGTGTTGTATCTACATGTGGTAGTGGTTGTGATGGTGATCCTGGGTATAGCGTGGGGGGTGTAGCACTAAAATGTGTATCTTATGTTACTGATCTAGGTATTGAATTAACCTCAAATCTAAAATTTAGTTCTCATTGCGTGTAAAAAGGCGATGGCAGTGTCTGCCTGTATTTTTCGTGCTCTTAAGACAAGAGAAACTGGTTTTTATTGGAAATGTTTAAAACTTATGTTAGACCGCTCGTTGAATATAGTACTGTAATATGGTCTCCTTTTATGAAAGATATCGATGCTATCGAAAAAGTACAAAGGTCGTTTACAAAGCGCAAACCTAAGTTACCGTGACAGGTTAAGCGTGTTGCAGCTAGAAAGTTTAGAGTACAGGCGTTTGCTGTTTGATTTGGAGTTTGGCTTTAAATTAGTTACACATCTCGTTGATCTACCGTTTCTTGAACTTTTTGCGTATGATAATAGTTTCAGTTACAGAAGCCATGGATTAAAATTAAAGTGTGGGGTAACTACACTTGATGTTGTTCGTAACAGTTTCATGTACTGTTTTCCAAACGTTGGGAATAATTTACCACAAGAAATTGTTATGCTGACAGACCCAAATAGTTTTTTAAATTGGCAATTAAAAGATTAAATTTTGACCGCTTTCTGAAGGGGCAGAGGATTAGGTGACCACTGTGGTCCTCCTCTGTCCTGTATATAAGTGTCTTACATAGCGTCATAGCGATGTCTTACAACGCTATTTACTGTTGGTGCAAAAAGTAAGATGCCGTAACATTGTTGCTGGTTGTGGTAAAAAGTAAAATGCCGTAAAACGGCGGTTCTTGTAGGATGTTGATTGTGACGTAATATGAGCTAGGTTCATTAGCACCCCACCTGCACCCCGCTTTTCATGCTCGTTCGTTCTGGGAAGGAGAGTTAGCTAACTTTTTAGTGCTACGTTAGGGCTGTTTAGTGCTAAAAGTGCTAATCTGAAAACTTAGCAAAACTATCGAATTCGGTCAAAATTCGGTGTGTGCGCAGAATTAAGAACTTGCTTATTTTTAAACTCAAATCATTATAACAAGTAAATCCGAGTTCCTCGGCTATGTTTGACGTTCGTGCTAATCAGAAGAAACAGTTTTAAAAGACATTTGTAAGACATAGAATCCATGCAACTTTTACACAACCACTGAATGGTAGCGGCAGATAGCTAAGTGAAAGCTGATTTTCCGCCCAAGCGTAATTTGCTTCCTTAAAATTTCAATGATATTTTTATTATTTGGTTTGGTTCGTAGATCGTTGACATAGGTGTACCTGGGGGGGGGGGCCCCGACCCCTCCCCCCAAATGGAAAAGTGCCGACCCCACCCTCGAAATTTTGGAGGCAGACCCCACCCCCAAATGGCCAAATCCCAGACCCTACCGCCTACCCACCCAAATTTTCCAGAGACCCCCACCCTCAAAATTTTGATAATTTTGCCTCACAATTAGTAAAAATTCGAAATTATTTGCAAAAAAATCCAAGTTTTTCCACTAAATCAGCAAAAATGAAGAAATATTGTTGATTTTTAGTTGGGAATAACGTGTTTTCAGCGAATTCGCAAATTTTTTCCAAATTTTTGACCGAAAAATTTTTGTACCCCCCCCCCAAATTCGATTTTTACGGACTCCACCCCACCTCAAACCGGCTGACCCCAACCACCCTAATTTCGGCTCCTCCATCCCCCAACGAACGATTTCTCAAGGTACACCTATGATCGCATCGTAGGTAGGTGTGTTGGGAGGGCCGCATCTCACCAAAATGACAGATTTTGCCAACTCCCCCATATGTATATAGAATTGGGGAGGGGGGTGGCCTATCCAATTTCAAAACCACCCCCAAAATCTTTGGTCACCCAACTGGGGGGCACCAGTGGCGGCGCCAGGGGGGCTCGTCTCTGTGGGCCCCGCTGCCGCGGGCCCCCCTTTGCGATTTGGGCCTCTCCCTTGAAAAATTTTTCAGCTGTTTATATGCATAATTTGAGTGTTTTTAAGAAATTTTTTACGAAAATGGGCAAATTTTTGCTAAAAATCGAAAAATGTTTGCTAAAATTTGAGAAATTTTTTGGAAAATGAAGGTATTTGGCCAAGCTCCTAGCTCCAACCCATGATCCAGGAGGCCGAGGCGGGTGGGTTTTTTGCCCAAAAAGGGGGTGGGTTTTTCACCCCATGGCTATACATGTGAATCGACTCAAACCGTTCCTTACCTAAATTATTGTTGCATATATTGTTCTGTATACCTTGTATATATTTTGTATCCTTGTAATATATGTCTTTTCTCCTATTTCTGTTGTCTATTTCATAGTTTCTTGTTTTACTATTTTAGGCGCTTATATATATATATTTGTGTTTTCTTCAGTTTTGGCACCAAACTGTATCGCTATTGTCACTGGCGGATCCAGGATTTCGTGACGGGGGGGGAAGTTGAAGAAAATTTTTGTTTTTGCAATAAAATCGACCTTCGGATCTTTAATTCTTTCTATACTGAAGAACTGAACAAATTAATTCTTGACATTTTTAGGCAAAAACGGTAATTTTTTCCGAAAACTCCGATGCATTTCAAGCTTTTTCTTCACAAATACAATAAATATGCGGTTAAAAAGTAGAAAATTCGCGCCGAAGGCGCGAAATTTTTTGGTTTTTGCCCGTTTTCCTCTTTCTCTCCTTAAATTGTCCTACCTTCGAATCGCGACGGGGGGGCGGCCGCCATAGGTGTGGCTGGCGAAAAAACTGGGGGTGGGGGTTCAGAAAAAAGTAGGGAG
The DNA here is from genome assembly GCA_030248195.1 of Trissonchulus latispiculum. NCBI lineage: Eukaryota > Metazoa > Nematoda > Enoplea > Enoplida > Ironidae > Trissonchulus > Trissonchulus latispiculum. The sequence goes on from JASAND010004664.1 coordinate 101,271, forward strand.
GAGGTTTGGCGAAAAAAGGGGGAGGGGGGTCGCGAAAAGTCGATTTGGGGGGGGGTAAGAAAAATTTTCTAGGGGGGGTCGGCGAAAAATTTCGAAAAACGTCGTTTTTTCGTTAAAAAATTGAAAAATTTTCTCAATTTGCAGCCATTTTTAACGATGTTTAGCTTAATTAAGCAAATTCTAGCAATTTTTCGCTAATTTTTGGAATTTTTTGGAAAAATTTCGAATTATTAGATAAAAATTTTCAAAAATTTAGGTAGGGGTTTGAAAATTTTTAGGGGGGAGGGGTCTGAAAAAATCGATGTGGGGGGAGGGGTAGGGAAAAAATTTTTAGGGGGGAGGGTTGGCGTCCCCTCCATCTAGAGGGAGGGGTCCCCCCCACCCCCCCCCCCCCTAACACACCTATGGCGGCCGCCCCTCCCCGCCCCCCCCCTGGATCCGCCCCTGGCTATTGTTCCAGTAATTTGGGGAGGGGGTGGACGTCTGGGGGAGGTATATAGTCACATGGAATCTGAGTCGACTTCTACTCAAGGCCAAAAATTTTTGCGGAACTTTACACAGAGCTCCGATAAAAGTTGCGGAATTTTCAAAAAAGTGCGGAATTTCGCAGTTTTTTCGCAAAAACACAGCTGTAGAGTTCTGTGGTGGGGTGCGGTGGGGACTTGGCGGTTTTGGATCAAAAATAAAATTTTTCAAAAGGGGTCAAATTTGGTGTCAAATGAAAGCCCGAAGCGTTGGCTTTGGGCCCACCTTGGCCCCGGTACTCATTTTTTCGGTTTTCATTCAAATTTTTCGTGGGAAAACAAGCAGTTTATACCTTTTGACTTTCAAAATTGAGGTCAAAAAATGTCAAGATTTTACAAAATTTTGTTAATTTTCCGCCCCGGTCGGACCGGTACCTGAGTCTTGACCACCGGGGGTGGGGTCTGACTACCGGGACGGGGCCGGGACCTGGCCTCGGTGCATCCTTATATTTAGTGATGGGCACTGGATATATCCGGATAATTTTTATATCCGGATAATATCCGATTTGAGAAAAATATCCGGATATCCGTGTACTTTTCGACAAAACAATGAAAAAATTGGCAAATTTTTCAGAAAATTTTCAAAAATTTTAAAATATTTTTCAAAAATTATTCTGAAAATATTTTTGAATCGAAGGTTGCGGCTTGGTTGCATGATAGACATTCACAGACAGCCGAAAAATTGACAAAAAAATTGAAAATTTAACTGCAAAATCGAAAAATTTTATTGAAGTTAAGTTTGGAATAGGCGTATAACCGGATATCCGGATATAGTCAATCGGGGAAAAAAACGCCATTTTTTTCAAACTTTTGGACGTGTAGAACTCATTTTTTGGAATTATGGGAAAATTCTTGTAGTTTGAACAATGGCAACCCCTACGGATTATTTTCATGTATTAATGACTTCTCTGGACTGTAGCAATAGAGAGTACTATGTGATTTATTTCCTGGGGAAAAAGCCAAAATCGGAAAAAAGCCACTCATCGGGAAAAAAAGCCACTTTGGTCGAAGCATATCCTGAAGGCGTAGACCAATTCTGAGTGTTCCAACGTATTCAGCGTCGCTTATTTACCCTAGATTTGTTGTTTACCGAGGCAAATTGCCTTCGTAAAGCATTAAATAGAACTTTTTAGTTTGCAGCATAAACTGGCTAGGTTTCATCAAATATAACGTAAACATACAAATTTTTAAAAACTTGCTAAAACGAAGGCTAACCACAAAATAGTGTTTTCCAATGAATTCGTAATGCTCTTTTTGGCCAAATGTGCCAGTTTCAGGATGAAATGTGGAGTGCAGCGGTCAAAACGACTGACGTGGACACCCTCAAAATTGGCCTCCACCCGAAAACGTTGGCCTGGTTGGCCTGGTGCCAGCTAATAAGAAGTCCGGCGGTGGTAAAAAGGTTACCATCGTAAACAACTCGAGTAGTACTACAAGTACCACCATACTTTTGGTTCGAATTCGAAACTTCGAATTTTTGCACTAGGCGATAGTTACCGTGCGTTTGTTTTTTTTTCTGGGTGAATAACGCTTATTGGAAATGCATTTTACGGCTAAGTGTTGGAACGATGTGGGCATTTTGGCACCATACTACTATTATATGTTGGTAGACAGGATCCCCCCATGCTACCTTTTTTTGGTCATTTTGGCACCTGGCCAATTTTGGCTCTGTGCCAAGCTCCCAAAGTCGGACTTTCTCTATTTTTCGCAAATTTTGGTCACACTTTTCTAGAACTGGGTAGAAGCTGGAGAGGTCTAGTATCTTTTGTTGAAAATTACCAGTAGGGGTGCATAAAGTAACGAGGGGGATTTTTAAATTTTGCTCCCTAGCTTTCAGGAGATGGGCCCAAACTTTGCATTTTTTGGCCTGTTTGGGCGAAAAGTTTCTTAAGTCCCACTTTTACAAGAAATGGCCTAAAAGTCACTAAAAATGGCGTTTTTCGGCCTCGGGGTGGGCCACACATATAGTAAATCGGGGTCGCTGAAAACGATGAGCATACTGCCGATACCGCCCGAAGTGACCACTGGTCAGCATGGCTCCCGTGGTTCCTCGCCCAGGGTCAAAGTTGGGAAAACTCCCTCTAAACAGCGTTTTTCGGCGTTTTGGTCTTGGGCATATATAGTAAATCGACTACGCTCGTTTCAATGGGCATATCGCCGAAACCGACGGAAGTGACCACTGGTCACTACAGCCTATGGGGCCTATTGACCACTGGTCAAACGGCCTAAAACTGCGTTTTTCGGCGTTTTGGTCGGGGGCATATATAGTAAATCGACTACGCTGGTTTCAATGGGCATATCGCCGAAACCGACGGAAGTGACCACTGGTCACTACAGCCAATGGGGCCTATTGACCACTGGTCAAACAGCCTAAAACTGCGTTTTTCGGCGTTTTGGTCGGGGGCATATATAGTAAATCGACTACGCTCGTTTCAATGGGCATATCGCCGAAACCGACGGAAGTGACCACTGGTCACTACAGCCTACGGGGCCTATTGACCACTGGTCAAACGGCCTAAAACTGCGTTTTTCGGCGTTTAGGTCGGGGTGTTATACAGTAAATCGACTACGCTCGTTTCAATGAGCATATCGCCGAAACCGACGGAAATGACCACTGGTCACTACAGCCTATGGGGCCTATTGACCACTGGTCAAACGGCCCAAAACTTCGTTTTTCGGCATTTTGGTAGGGGCATATATAGTATATAAATCGACTACGCTCGTTCCAATGGGCATATTGGCGAAACAAGTGACCACTGGTCACTACGGTCTATGGGGCCTATTGACCAGTGGTCAAACCCCTTAAAACAGCGTTTTTCGGCGTTTTGTTGGGGGCATATATTGTAAATCGACTACGCTCGTTTCAGTGGGCATATCGCCGAAACCGACGGAAGTGACCACTGGTCACTACATCCTATGGGGCCTATTGACCACTGGTCAAACGGCCTAAAACTGCGTTTTTCGGCGTTTTGGTCGGGGGCATATATAGTAAATCGACTACGCTCGTTTCAATGGGCATATTGCCGAAATCGAGGGAGTGGCCAGTGGTCACTACGGTCTATGGGGCCTATTGACCAGTGGTCAAACTCCTTAAAACAGCGTTTTTCGGCGTTTTGTTGGGGGCATATATTGTAAATCGACTACGCTCATTTAGAATGGCACTGTTCAAGCTCCTTGTATCCATTACCGCATTGCTGGAAAGGGATCCTTTAAAATGACAGAAGGACAAGAAATAAAAATGCTCCTCTGGAGCATGAAAAAGTAATATGGGTGATGGTGAGTTTGCAAAATCAAGAGAGGACTAGTCTTTAAAATGCTTAATATGAGGCTAGGTTAAAAAATAGAAGAGGACTAGGTTGCGAGCGAATTAATATGGGAACAGCTTCGCCGAACAACCCATATTCGCGGGATTTCACGTTTCGTCTTAACTTAGAGCTATCAATGTCAGTCAATAAAAAATTTAAGCAGTTGAATACTCATCGAATATAGCTGTTTGCATGTATATATATACTGTTTGACTAGCTGCTAGGAATATATACGTAAATCATCATCATTTTGTTGTGTTGAACTACCGCAGGCTCTACTACTAGGAGAGGTCTAAGGATATGATGCTAAAGCTATTGGTCCAAGTCAGGAGGAAATAGAAGATCGTGAGAGAGTCCTAAATTATTCTTGAATATAAATTTTCCGTATAAATGGATACGTAAAATGCGCTGATTAGTATGAAGCACTTATCGAAGAAAACGTTTGCTAAAATAAAGGTTCTAATAAAGCTCGAGCACATATATATACCGTAGTTGTAGGTTATTTATGAACTATAAACCAAATATATGTATCGTGGATATGCATAATAATTTACATTTACTAACCGCGAATATGGGTTGTTCGGCGAAGCTGTTCCCATATTAATTCGCTCACAACCTAGCTTAGCTAGGTTAAAATTAGCTCATTTAGACAACTTTTTTATTTTACTTATTTTTACTCACGGGGCTGCTCCGGGAGCACCTCTGCTCCCCCGGGGCTCCCCGCGCTTCCGGGAGCAGTTCAGGTCCATGCGCAGCCCCACTGAAAATTTCAGCCCGATCGGCCCAGCCAATCTCGAGAAATAGGTGCGGACACAAAATTGTGGACAATAATAAGAATAACAAGCAAAGTGGCATGAATGGGTTGCCTGCCGCTGTCATTTTTCCTCTTATCAGGAGTCATATTTGAAGCTGCGTACATTTAAGAACTTTGGCTCTATTACAACTTTTTATCCACTTAACGAGAGCTTTCGAATGATACCAATATTGTGGCTTTTCCAGAACTTTCAATTTTGCCCCATTTTGGCCGGTTTTGGCCAATTTTTAACCTCTTTGATGCCCCGTAACTCATTTTCTGTACATTTTGGTGCTTTGGCCTTATTACAAATTTTTATCTACTCAATGAGAGCTTTCGAATGAGACCAGTACCGACCAAATCCGACAATTTTCAATTTTGACCAATTTTGGCCGGTTTTGGCCATTTTTGACCCCTTTGAGGCTCCGTAACTCATTTCTCCTACATTTTGGCGCTTTATCCCTATTACAACGTTTTACCTACACAACGAGAGCTTTCGAATGATACCCATTTTGGGTGGTTTCCGTCACTTTCAATTTTGACCATTTGCAGCATCACCGTAGTAATTGCGAATTGTGTGACACTGTGGTACCCAGGTGCCCGAAGGGTCTTCCCGCATCGGGTGCCACCCTGCATGCAAAATTTCAAGCCAACTAGTTGACTTTGGCTCGAGATAACGGCGGAAAAAGCGGAAAACCCCTTCAAACGGCCGTTTTGGCCGTTTTTGACCATTTTTGACCTTTTTTCACCTCATAACTCAAAATGGGTAAATTTTCAGGCCTTGACCCTATTACAACTTTTTCATGGCTCGACGAGAGCTTTCGAATGATACCAAAATTAGCTCATTTGGACAACTTTTCTATTTTACTCATTTTTACTCACGGGGCTGCTCCGGGAGCACCTCTGCTCCCCCGGGGCTCCCCGCGCTTCCGGGAGCAGTTCAGGTCCATGCGCAGCCCCACTGAAAATTTCAGCCCGATCGGCCCAGCCAATCTCGAGAAATAGGTGCGGACACAAAATTGTGGACAATAATAAGAATAACAAGCAAAGTGGCATGAATGGGTTGCCTGCCGCTGTCATTTTTCCTCTTATCAGGAGTCATATTTGAAGCTGCGTACATTTAAGAACTTTGGCTCTATTACAACTTTTTATCCACTCAACGAGAGCTTTCGAATGATACCAATATTGTGGCTTTTCCAGAACTTTCAATTTTGACCCATTTTGGCCGGTTTTGGCCAATTTTTAACCTCTTTGATGCCCCGTAACTCATTTTCTGTACATTTTGGTGCTTTGGCCCTATTACAAATTTTTATCTACTCAATGAGAGCTTTCGAATGAGACCAGTACCGACCAAATCCGACAATTTTCAATTTTGACCAATTTTGGCCGGTTTTGGCCATTTTTGACCCCTTTGAGGCCCCGTAACTCATTTTCTGTACATTTTAGTACTTTGCCCCTATTACACGTTTTTATCTACGCAACGATAGCTTTCGAATGATACCCATATGAGCCCAATTGGAGAACTTTCAATTTTTACCATTTGCAGCATCACCGTATCGAGTACTTCCACCCTGAGTCGTACCGGGTCGCCCAGGAGATATGCAAACCTCCAAGTCAAGCCCTTCAAAATGAGGTATCAACCACCTCTCTACTCCTTTCCAATCTCGAGATCTAGGGGTGGACACATTCGGCAAGAAATAATAAATAATAATAAATAAATAAATAACGGACATACTCAACACAAAGGGTTGCCTTTTGTGAAAAAGCGGCAACCCAATAAGAAAAATAAACATGAACAGAACATAGGGTTCCAAACCCTTTGGAAAAGGGCGGGAACCCAACAACAACTGCAACAACAACAACAACAATAACAACACCAACAGCAACTACAATGGCAATAACAGCAGGAACTACAACAACACTAACAACACCTATCTAGGAGCCCCCCTCGCTCGCCAGGTGTTACCAGGCGAGCGGTAAGCAGTAATCCAAAGTATGTTCTTTTTATTTATTTCTATTCAATTTTTTGACACAAGGCTTGGAGGGTGAAAAAGGTCCCCCCGGGAAAAAACCTTATTAACCTTTTAACCTTTTAACCTTTTAACCTTTTTATAAAAATTTGTTTAATTTCTTAATAGAAACTAGCATGCGGACTTTCACTCCTGTCCTATCTGATGCTTGGCCCTCCCCACGCACCTCTTCTGCAGCCTCCGTTTTGTCCACAGCCTTCCAAGCAGGCTCCTCTAGGTTTCAGCCATCTTAGGCACTATTGGCATGCGGGGGGCAACACATGCCGGCAGACGTCGTGTGTTGCCCTGGGTGTATCCGTAATAACCGTACGCCAGCTTGGCTTGGGGGTCTTGTTTTCTGTCCTTGACCTTCGTCTCTCCGTCTCTTGTCCGCTTGCGGTCTACGGAGAGGCAGCATGAAAAGGGCCTCAGCTGAGTGCCTATGCAATTGCTGGGTCAACACCAAAAAGATTGGTAATGATCATAACTCGTCGAACTATGTCCAAACTTCAAGCCTGACATTGTAAAGGTACATATTTAGTAGAAGCAGCTCTTCATACTCTTTTTAGAAAGATTAGATTTGCAGGATAATGGGCTATCACGATAACTACGGAACACGATGTTGCGGAATTAATTAATCACGCAGGTCAGACCTGCGTGATTCATTAATCACGCCAGTCTGACCGGCGTAATTAATGAATCACGCAGGTCTGACTTGCATGATTCATAAATCACGCTAGTCGGGCCGGCGTAATTAATGAATCACGCAAATCAGACCTGCGTGATTCATTAATTTCGCCGGTGAGACAGTAAAAATCAATCTTTTATTGCTATGTTTACCGTGCAATTTTGTTAAGCTTTTTACTGTCTGAACGCCGTAATTAATGAATCGCGCAGGTCTGACCTGCGTGATTGATTAATTCCGCGACATCGTGTTCTGTAGTTATTGTGATAGGCCCATAAGCTGCCAACATTATTTTCGCACAAACGGTTTGTCAATCAATGCAGTATTACATCAAGACTTTTATGCCTACATTAGTTCATACATTAGAGCATTAGTCAATGACTGTGTCTTAAAGCTACTACTGAATTATGATTGACTGAAGATTCAAGCCACAATCGAAATGATTATAATATAGAAGCAGTATTATAATGTATATATAAATATATAAATATAGAACAATAAAAAGCTAAAGAAAAATTGAAAATTTAGTGCAAATTGTAAATTTTTGTAAATTTTGTAAATTTGTTTTTAGTTCTAATGCCCAATATTTACCGTAAAATTGGTGTGAATAGAAATTAATATTGACCCGCTCTGACCCGCGGGTACCCACTGACCTGAAAGTCGACCCGCGGGTACCCGCGACCCACTTCCAACTCTGACTCCTCTACTTACCTACGACTCCACAGCTTAGGGTGCATCCACAGTACCAGTACTACTGTTGTTTTTGATTTTTGATTCGAATCGAATCAAAACACTTTTGATGCTACTTTTGATTTTTGATGCATCGAATCGAATCGAATCTGCAGTGCAGAAAATCGAACTGCATCAAATCTCTGCTACTCTTTTCGTGTCAAAATCGAACTGTATCAAATCAAAAATATTTAGGTTGAATCGTTGAACTGGTCCAGTACCTATACTAGTCGCTGCTACTACATGCTACATGTTGCAGCGTTTGTTTGTACACATACCAATAAAACAACGAACAACGAAATTTACTTTTGCTACAAGTAAACATGAAATATTTCATATAACAACTACTGTTCAATTCAAATTCAATATCATAAATTCAAGCAGCAACCGTAGTTTTAAAAATATTTGAGAGAACATTTTAAAAATATTTTTAAATTTTTGAAGTTTTTGTGAAAATTTGCTATTTTTCATTACTCTGGCTAAAATGTAGACGAATATCCGGACATCCGGATATTTTTCTCAAATCGCCTATTATCCGGATATAAAAATTATCCGGATCGACGGATAATCAGGAAATCCAGTGCCCTTCACTTTAGAGGATGCAATTTTTCAGATTATATTTTAGACAAAAACAAAAATTATTCGAAGTGTAATGAAGTGTAGCGGAAGTGTTGTAATATAACGAATTACCAACGACTTGCTACTGGAACTGCGCCCAATGGATAAACGCGCCTGGCCGATCAAGAGCCAGTCCGGGGTAGCCTCGCCAGTAACAGATGTTACACGTACAAACTAACCTAGCTATTCCAAAATAAAGCCCTAACAACACAATTAATAAATGCGGTTTAATAATGGCGCGTAGGCCGGAAATGACACGAATATAAATGATATAAGGTACGCAATACAAGTATAGCAAATATAGTAATAATATACGTAGCTATACAAGGCCGTACTGGCTGTTACAAACACGTGCAAGGAACAATAATACTTTACACAGGAGCCGGGAGAGCGCGGAAATACAGATGGGGTGGGGGACCCAACTGTGTTGACAAGGGAAGCCAAAGGCGAATGCACACAAATATAGACTACAAGGGGAGAAAGGCAACCAAACTAGACAAAGGAAACCCAACACTGAGTTGGGAAGGGAGAGAATTATAGAGACCCCCCAGGAGGCGGGGCTTAGGTAAACCCTCCCAACCAATAACAGTGTAACACATATATGTAAAATGGGGAACTCCCAATAAAATAACAGACCCAGCCCAACCCAACCTTCCCCGACCAACTAGTGCATATGTGGCAACAAGCCGGCACATAGCTAGGCGAAAGAAGAAGTGTTGAGCGTTACACACATAAATACACAATATATACCTATATTCCCTACAGAAGTCCGCCACATTTATTTTGTCCTACAAACTGTAAACTTTGCTCCTTCCTTTCGATTTTAGAAATTTCGGCGTAAGTTTAGTCTTGTTACACAGAAACTAATGATGTTCGATATTTTACATAGGAATTGCAAGGATTGGCTTAAAGGTTTTTCTGAAGTAGAGTAGACTCTTGAAGTAGAGGGTTCCGAAACAGTTTCAGCATCAGTAACAATATAACAACAGTGGCTTTATAATCAACCTTCTTAACCTTCGCATCATAATCGTTTTTACGCTTTTCAAAATATTTTCCATATGTTCTTTTAATAAATCACGAGAATAGCGTAGTCGCTTACATAGATCTTGCACGTAAGAAGAGTTGAAAGGATTTGTCGTGGGATCGGGCATTTTCAAAAAGCTTTCAGAGAACAAACGAGGGTCCCGCCCATGAAGGAGATAGTATGGATACTCTCCGGTGGAGGCATGGGGGGCTGCTCGATACAAGAACAACACCCAAGGGAGGAGAATATCCCATTCCCTTTCACAAGCTAACATGCATTTGCGTCGCATACCTTTTAAGGTGCCATTATGTTTTTCGCAAGCACCATTAGACTGTGGATGATATGTTGTAGTACTTTCCTAGACCCCATAAGTTTGCAAAGGTCATCCATAAGAGTAGAACTAAAGGGGGCTAGAAGTAGAATTTCTCGAGGGGCCCCTTGAACCGCAATAACTTGTTCCGCCCAAATGTTTGCAATAGTAGTCCTCTGTTCGTAGCCATAGCAAAAGCTCACCCCCAACTCGTGAAAAAATCAACCATAATAAAAACCTTAGAATTACCAGCGGAAGTGGAAGCAGCATGCTGCTCCATGCATCCATCCATGCAGATGCTTTCAACTGGTGCCTCCTCCGGAGTAAAAAATTTCAAGTAAGCCTGAGGCTTACGAGGACCGGGGTTGCAAGCCGTGACAGCATTCAAGAAATCGGGTGACATCATGGGAAAGAGTGTCCCGATAGTATTTAGCGGCTATTATTTCCATCATTTTGGGTCTCCCGACATGACAAATCTTCAGAAAATCGTTATGACATTCTTTGAGGATATATTGATATATTGACAAACATTAGGGACAAGAATTAAACGGGTATCACTGGGGAAGGGAACTCCCTTTTCATCAGTTTGAAACCGGTATAGCATATTATTGTCGTACAGAAATTTAGATGCAGAACTACGTACGTACGAGGACAGTTGCAAATCTTTTGGTAATTTATCATTTTGCAAAAAGTCAATCATAGCTAACGTAAAAGGATGAAACCGTAAAGCTTCAGATCAAATTTCTTTCGCCGCAAGTAACGGTACAGGGTGACCCGGACCATCATCAGGGCATTCCTCATCAAAAGCATCTTCCAAAAGTGCGAACAGATATACAGGAAATTTCGGATATTCAGCAAAACTCGCAGGCGGATTGCGAGATAACGCATCCGCTGCCTAGTTGACCGAACCAGGGTTTTGACTAACACGAAAGCGAAATTTTTCTATAAACGCACGCCAACAGGCCACCCTCCCTTCAGCCGTTTTGGCTTTGCAGCGTCGCCCAGCTTGTGGTCCGTGATCACGTCAAATTTGTGCAAAATTAAGTAATGTTGCAAATATGAAATTCCGAAAAACATAGCTAGAGCCTCCAATTCAGTGACCGTATAATTCTTTTCGGACGGATTGAGAGCTCTGGCCGCTTAGGCAACGGGATGACATTTTCCTTGTCATCAGATTGATGGAGGATGGCAGCCGTACCTTGGTAACTAGCGTCACTAACAAGAGTAAAAAGCTTCGTGAAATTGGGATAGATCAAAACTGGTGCTGTAATTAATTTTTCCTTCAAAGTCTCAAAAGCTATTTGACATGCAGAATCCGAAACAAATTCAGCACACAAAAGTCGTGTCAAAGGCAATTAGCATTAGCAATATTCGCGTGCGATATTGGAGTAATGGACGATCCTAACTAACTTGAACTTAGAGAAAGCGATCACAACCGTTTATTAGTTTCAAGCACGCTCGTTGACGACAGCAAAAGTATCAAAACTAATCAACGAAACGATCAGAAAACACTCATGAACTTTGTATTACCTATGGCAAGCACCAGATTAACCCAAGACTAAACAAGACAGCAACACTCAAAGCACCTACCTTCATCAACTCCCGATTGCACACTAACTGATTTATCCCGAGATGGCGAATATTAGCTATTAGCTAACAGACTTACGAATTTAGACAGAAGAAAGGAGAAAACACTGATCGTTTGACAAAATGTATTACTAAATTTACTTAGGCTTAGCGTCTCAGTTATAATTTATATCTTCCCTGCCGGTGCTAACCTCACAGCTGGTTAAGTTGGTCATCCCTAATAGGCCGATTTTTTTTGAAAAAAGTAGATTGTGATGGAGAGATGGCTGGGGTACTACGGCATATCATCCACAGTCTAATGGTGCTTGCGAAAGATATAATGGCACCTTAAAAGGTATGCTACGCAAATGCATGTTAGCTTTTGAAAGGGAATGGGATATTCTCCTCCCTTGGGTGTTGTTCGTGTATCGAGCAGTCCCCCATGCTCCACCGGAGAGTCTCCATGCTAGTTCTTGGACCTTTGTTATTTTTAATTTACATAAACGATCTACCTCAGCATTTAAGAAATTCAAACGTACTGCTTTTCGCTGATGATGCTAAATTGTACGATGTTTTAGAAACGTGTGAACGAAAATGCCACGCTTTACAAGACGATTTAAACGTATTGTATGAGTGGTGTACAAAGTGGCAATTATCTATAGCATTTCAGAAGTGTGTTGTATCTACATGCGGTAGTGGTTGTGATGGTGATCCTGGGTATAGCATGGGGGGTGTAGCACTAAAATGTGTATCTGATGTTACTGATCTACAGGTATTGAATTAACCTCAAATCTAAAATATAGTTCTCATTGCGTGTAAAAAGCCGATGGCAGTGTCTGCCTGTATTTTTCGTGCTCTTAAGACAAGAGAAACTGGTTTTTATTGGAAATGTTTAAAACTTATGTTAGACCGCTCGTTGAATATAGTACTGTAATATGGTCTCCTTTTATGGGTAAAAGAGGAATAAAAAAGATATCGATGCTATCGAAAAAGTACAAAGGTCGTTTACAAAGCGGAAACCTAAGTTACCGTGACAGGTTAAGCGTGTTGCAGCTAGAAAGTTTAGAGTACAGGCGTTTGCTGTTTGATTTGGAGTTTGGCTTTAAATTAGTTAAACATCTCGTTGATCTACCGTTTCCTGAACTTTTTGCGTATGATAATAGTTTCAGTTACAGAAGCCATGGATTAAAATTAAAGCGTGGGGTAACTACACTTGATGTTGTTCGTAACAGTTTCATGTACTGTTTTCCAAACGTTTGGAATAATTTACCACAAGAAATTGTTATGCTGACAGACCCAAATAGTTTTTTAAATTGGCAATTAAAAGATTAAATTTTGACCGCTTTCTGAAGGGGCAGAGGATTAGGTGACCACTGTGGTCCTCCTCTGTCCTGTATATAAGTGTCTTACATAGCGTCATAGCGATGTCTTACAACGCTATTTACTGTTGGTGCAAAAAGTAAGATGCCGTAAAATTGTTGCTGGTTGTGGTAAAAAGTAAAATGCCGTAAAACGGCGGTTCTTGTAGGATGTTGATTGTGACGTAATATGAGCTAGGTTCATTAGCACCCCACCTGCACCCCGCTTTTCATGCTCGTTCGTTCTGGGAAGGAGAGTTAGCTAACTTTTTAGTGCTACGTTAGGGCTGTTTAGTGCTAAAAGTGCTAATCTGAAAACTTAGCTAAACTATCGAATTCGGTCAAAATTCGGTGTGTGCGCAGAATTAAGAACTTGCTTATTTTTAAACTCAAATCATTATAACAAGTAAATCCGAGTTCCTCGGCTATGTTTGACGTTCGTGCTAATCAGAAGAAACAGTTTTAAAAGACATTTGTAAGACATAGAATCCATGCAACTTTTACACAACCACTGAATGGTAGCGGCAGATAGCTAAGTGAAAGCTGATTTTCCTCCCAAGCGTAATTTGCTTCCTTAAAATTTCAATGATATTTTTATTATTTGGTTTGGTTCGTAGATCGTAGACATAGGTGTACCTGGGGGGGGGACCCGACCCCTCCCCCCAAATGGAAAAGTGCCGTGCCGACCCCACCCTCGAAATTTTGGAGGCAGACCCCACCCCCAAATGGCCAAATCCCAGACCCTACCGCCTACCCACCCAAATTTTCCAGAGACCCCCACCCTCAAAATTTTGATAATTTTGCCTCAAAATTAGTAAAAATTCGAAATTATTTGCAAAAAAATCCAAGTTTTTCCACTAAATCAGCAAAAATGAAGAAATATTGTTGATTTTTAGTTGGGAATAACGTGTTTTCAGCGAATTCGCAAATTTTTTCCAAATTTTTGACCGAAAAATTTTTGTACCCCCCCCAAATTCGATTTTTACGGACTCCACCCCACCTCAAACCGGCTGACCCCAACCACCCTAATTTCGGCTCCTCCATCCCCCAACGAACGATTTCTCAAGGTACACCTATGATCGCATCGTAGGTAGGTGTGTTGGGAGGGCCGCATCTCACCAAAATGACAGATTTTGCCAACTCCCCCATATGTATATAGAATTGGGGAGGGGGGTGGCCTATCCAATTTCAAAACCACCCCCAAAATCTTTGGTCACCCAACTGGGGGGCACCAGTGGCGGCGCCAGGGGGGCTCGTCTCTGTGGGCCCCGCTGCCGCGGGCCCCCCTTTGCGATTTGGGCCTCTCCCTTGAAAAATTTTTCAGCTGTTTATATGCATAATTTGAGTGTTTTTAAGAAATTTTTTACGAAAATCGGCAAATTTTTGCTAAAAATCGAAAAATGTTTGCTAAAATTTGAGAAATTTTTTGGAAAATGAAGGTATTTGGCCAAGCTCCTAGCTCCAACCCATGATCCAGGAGGCCGAGGCGGGTGGGATTTTGCCCAAAAAGGGGGTGGGTTTTTCACCCCATAGCTACACATGTGAATCGACTCAATCTTCAGTTTTGGCACCAAACTGTATCGCTATTGTCACTGGCGGATCCAGGATTTCGTGACGGGGGGGGAAGTTGAAGAAAATTTTTGTTTTTGCAATAAAATCGACCTTCGGATCTTTAATTCTTTCTATACTGAAGAACTGAACAAAGTTTTTAAAATTCTTGACATTTTTAGGCAAAAATGGTAATTTTTTCCGAAAACTCCGATGCATTTCAAGCTTTTTCTTCACAAATACAATAAATATGCGGTTAAAAAGTAGAAAATTCGCGCCGAAGGCGCAAAATTTTTTGGTTTTTTGCCCTTTTTCCTCTTTCTCTCCTTAATTTTTCCTACCTTCGAATCGCGACGGGGGGGCGGCCGCCATAGGTGTGGCTGGCGAAAAACTGGGGGGGGGGGTCCAGAAAAAAGTAGGGAGGAGGTTTGGCAAAAAAGGGGGAGGGGGGTCGCGAAAAGTCGATTTGGGGGGGGGTAAGAAAAATTTTCTAGGGGGGGGGGTCGGCGAAAAATATCGAAAAACGTCGTTTTTTCCTTAAAAAATTGAAAAATTTTCTCAATTTGCAGCCATTTTTAACGATTTTTAGCTTAATTAAGCAAATTCTAGCAATTTTTCGCTAATTTTTGGAATTTTTTGGAAAAATTTCGAATTATTATATAGATAAAAATTTTCAAAAATTTAGGTAGGGGTTTGAAAATTTTTAGGGGGGAGGGGTCTGAAAAAATCGATTTGGGGGGAGGGGTAGGAAAAAATTTTTAGGGGGGGGGGTTGGCGACCCCTCCATTGGGGGGAGGGGTCCCCCCCCCAAACACACCTATGGCGGCCGCCCCACCCCGCCCCCCCCCCCCTGGATCCACCCCTGGCTATTGTTCCAGTAATTTGGGGATTGGGTGGACGTCTGGGGGAGGTATATAGTCACACGGAATCTGAGTCGACTTCTACTCAAGGCCAAAAATTTTTGCGGAACTTTACACAGAGCTCCGAAAAAAGTTGCGGAATTTTCAAAAAAGTGCGAAATTTCGCAGTTTTTTCGCAAAAACACAGCTGTAGAGTTCTGTGGTGGGGTGCGGTGGGGACTTGGCGGTTTTGGATCAAAAATAAAATTTTTCAAAAGGGGTCAAATTTGGTGTCAAATGAAAGCCCGAAGCGTTGGCTTTGGGCCCACCTTGGCCCCGGTACCGGGACCGGGAACTGAAAATTGGGGGTCCAAATCGAAAATTTTCAAAAATTTACTTGAAAATTATCTATACTTAATAATTTCTGATATATATACAAATGTTTCTAACGTTGTTTTCATTCAAATTTTTCGTGGGAAAACAAGCAGTTTATACCTTTTGACTTTCAAAATTGAGGTCAAAAAATGTCAAGATTTTACAAAATTTTGTTAATTTTCCGCCCCGGTCGGACCGGTACCTGAGTCTTGACCACCGGGGGTGGGGTCTGACTACCGGGACGGGGCCGGGACCTGGCCTCGGTGCATCCTTATATTTAGTGATGGGCACTGGATATATCCGGATAATTTTTATATCCGGATAATATCCGATTTGAGAAAAATATCCGGATATCCGTGTACTTTTCGACAAAACAATGAAAAAATTGGCAAATTTTTCAGAAAATTTTCAAAAATTTTAAAATATTTTTCAAAAATTATTCTGAAAATATTTTTGAATCGAAGGTTGCGGCTTGGTTGCATGACAGACATTCACAGACAGCCGAAAAATTGACAAAAAAATTGAAAATTTAACTGCAAAATCGAAAAATTTTATTGAAGTTAAGTTTGGAATAGGCGTATAACCGGATATCCGGATATATAGCAAGCTTAACCAAAAAAAAATCAAAATTCGGTTTTTTGGCTGGAACTTTCGCAAAACTAAACCAAATCGATTACTTTGAGGACCCATGGATAGGTCTTGGGCTAAGCTTTAAAACCACCCCAGTTTCATTGCTCTACCACCTACCAGTAAGTTGCAGTAGACGAAAATGTGTGATTTTTTTTTGTTAAAGGTTTAACAAAAAAAATCACCCGTTAACAAAAAAAATCAGTGGCGGATCGGATCCCAGAGAGCAGCTAGCAACTTTTTCTCATCAGTTTTGGATAGAGCACACTAAATAACGTATTTAGAACCCAAAACCGCTAACCTAGTGCTCCAACTAGGGCAACTGACCCCGCCGAAGTCTTAGTGGTCACTGATGGCCCCCGACAGCGTCCAGCATGAAGTCTGGTGGCTCTAAAGTGCCGTTTTAAAGGCTAAAACGTTGTTTTTTCGTGTTTGTGAGTGATTATAACCTATTTCCAGGCATTTTGGCAGAGAAATTCAGAACTTCATATTTTGGTGGGGTATGACCCACGGTCACGTGACCCCTGCCGGACCCGTCCGGACCCTCCAGGTACCAACTGGACAGTACGAAGTGGCTATAAACATGTCCTAGGGGGTTTTCCAGGGCGCTGAATTCAAATCTGGCATTAGTTTTTTGGTAACTATGGCCTAATACTGACTTCTGGGATCACGTTTACCGTCGGACGGTTCAGGCCCGGCTGGTCACCAGGTTGGACTCCAGAAGTGCCAGGCAACCTCAAATACATCGTATATAAGGGTTTTCGAGGTCGCTGAGCTCGAATTTGACGTTAGTTTTGCTCTAGCTGCTGCTCTGACATCAGTAACAAAATATAAAAATGATTTTTATTTGTTAAAATTTTAACAAAAAAAATCACCCACCCCAGGACGACACAGAGGTCCAACTGGGAACTTCTATATATGTATCGATAGCCCACAGTCAGGACATGTCACATGTACAATATGGGTTGCCTAGGGTTTTCCCTTAGTAAATAGCAGCCGAAATTCGAACTTCGGTCATGAACGTTTTTGAGGTCACTTTTGGGTACCCTCACTTAAAGGTCTGCCCTGAACGCATGGAGAGGGCCTAGGGGCTCAAACTCACAGGCTGTAATGTCGAGATGTGTGGCTATCACCATGCAAAAATTTGGGTCTCTGCGACTTTCCTGTGAGTCAGGCCAGGGTGGGGTGATTTTTTTTGTTAAAATTTCGGGTGATTTTTTTTGTTAAGCTTGCTATAGTCAATCGGGGAAAACGCCATTTTTTCAAACTTTTGGACGTGTAGAACTCATTTTTTGGAATTATGGGAAAATTCTTGTAGTTTGAACAATGGCAACCCCTACGGATTATTTTCATGTATTAATGACTTCTCTGGACTGTAGCAATAGAGAGTACTATGTGATTTATTTCCTGGGGAAAAAGCCAAAATCGGAAAAAAGCCACTCATCGGGAAAAAAGCCACTTTGGTCGAAGCATATCCTGAAGGCGTAGACCAATTCTGAGTGTTCCAACGTATTCAGCGTCGCTTATTTACCCTAGATTTGTTGTTTACCGAGGCAAATTGCCTTCGTAAAGCATTAAATAGAACTTTTTAGTTTGCAGCATAAACTGGCTAGGTTTCATCAAATATAACGTAAACATACAAATTTTTTAAAAACTTGCTAAAACGAAGGCTAACCACAAAATAGTGTTTTCCAATGAATTCGTAATGCTCTTTTTGGCCAAATGTGCCAGTTTCAGGATGAAATGTGGAGTGCAGCGGTCAAAACGACTGACGTGGACATATTAGTCCAAAAGTTGCGCATTTCAGGGACTGTCCAACTACAAACGGTATTGCTTTGTAAAACTTGAATTGCTGATTATTTTCAACATAGTTATCATGCCAGAAATCCAGAAAAACTGCTCACTATGGGTCTCGCAATCGACTGGCTTTTTTTCCCGATGGGTCAAAATCATCGGGAAAAAAAGCCACACCTGCTAAGGACGTGACATGTTGAACTGCTTGCAATAGTATGAGGACAAAGCCAGACATGTTCTCTCTTGATTGCAATAGAAATTATTCAGATAGCGCTATTGACACTAAAGTTATGAATTTTTGAAACATTACCGTTTTCCCGCCTTTTCAGGAACAAAATTTTCCAAAAAATGTCGACCCCGCTGTTGACTATAGAGGAGAGATAGAAAGCTAAAAATCGGCGTGTGGGCTTATATTGAGGTCGCCATTCTACACGCCAAATATTACTGCAATAGCTTCATCTGTTAGGCCACACTTTTTTCCCCGAAATTTTGACGTGGCTTTTTTTTCCCGATTGACTATATCCGGATATCCGTTAACGCAAAATAGGCGGATATCCGGATATGAAAAAATATCCGGTGCCCATCACTACTTATATTATATACCAGGGTATTTTTACCGGGGGGGGGCGGGGGCCACCCTCAAAATTGGCCTCCACCCGAAAACGTTGGCCTGGTTGGCCTGGTGCCAGCTAATTAGAAGTCCGGCGGTGGTAAAAAAGTTACCATCGTAAACAACTCGAGTAGTACTACAAGTACCACCATACTTTTGGTTCGAATTCGAAACTTCGAATTTTTGCACTAGGCGATAGTTACCGTGCGTTTGTTTTTTTTTCTGGGTGAATAACGCTTATTGGAAATGCATTTTACGGCTAAGTGTTGGAACGATGTGGGCATTTTGGCACCATACTACTATTATATGTTGGTAGACAGGATCCCCCCATGCTACCTTTTTTGGTCATTTTGGCACCTGGCCAATTTTGGCTCTGTGCCAAGCTCCCAAAGTCGGACTTTCGCTATTTTTCGCAAATTTTGGTCACACTTTTCTAGAACTGGGTAAAAGCTGGAGAGGTCTAGTATCTTTTGTTGAAAATTACCAGTAGGGGTGCATAAAGTAACGAGGGGGATTTTTTAATTTTGCTCCCTAGCTTTCAGGAGATGGGCCCAAACTTTGCATTTTTTGGCCTGTTTGGGCGAAAAGTTTCTAAGTCCCACTTTTACAAGAAATGGCCAAAAAGTCACTATGTATTATACGCAAAGTAATCAGCAAAGTTTAAGTCAACCAAATTGTTGATTATTTTATACACCATAATTAAATCCTTTTCAATCCTACGTTCTTCTAGTGATTTTAATTTTAAAAATTCTAACCTTTGCAAATAGGTCATATTTTTCAAACCAGGTAAGCGCTTGGTAAATCTACGTTGAACTTTCTCTAAGATATCGATTTCCTGAAGATAATGAGGAGACCACACTTCAGAGCAATATTCTAGTACAGGGCGGATATAGGACTTGTACATTTTTAGCAAGAAATTGGTTTCTCGGGTATGAAATACCGTAAAGAGCAAGCCAATTTTTTGCGAAGCAGCAGTAGCAATGTGCAAACAATGGCAAAACATATATATTGGCGAATTGGCATATTGGCGAAACAAGTGACCACTGGTCACTACGGTCTATGGGGCCTATTGACCAGTGGTCAAACCCCTTAAAACAGCGTTTTTCGGCGTTTTGTTGGGGGCATATATTGTAAATCGACTACGCTCGTTTCAGTGGGCATATCGCCGAAACCGACGGAAGTGACCACTGGTCACTACATCCTATGGGGCCTATTGACCACTGGTCAAACGGCCTAAAACTGCGTTTTTCGGCGTTTTGGTCGGGGGCATATATAGTAAATCGACTACGCTCGTTTCAATGGGCATATTGCCGAAATCGAGGGAGTGGCCAGTGGTCACTACGGTCTATGGGGCCTATTGACCAGTGGTCAAACTCCTTAAAACAGCGTTTTTCGGCGTTTTGTTGGGGGCATATATTGTAAATCGACTACGCTCGTTTAGCATGGCACTGTTCAAGCTCCTTGTATCCATTACCGCATTGCTGGAAAGGGATCCTTTAAAATGACAGAAGGACAAGAAATAAAAATGCTCCTCTGGAGCATGAAAAAGTAATATGGGTGATGGTGAGGTTGCAAAATCAAGAGAGGACTAGTCTTTAAAATGCTTAATATGGGGCTAGGTTAAAAAATAGAAGAGGACTAGGTTGTGAGCGAATTAATATGGGAACAGCTTCGCCGAACAACCCATATTCGCGGGATTTCACGTTTCGTCTTAACTTAGAGCTATCAATGTCAGTCAATAAAAAATTTAAGCAGTTGAATACTCATCGAATATAGCTGTTTGCATGTATATATACTGTTTGACTAGCTGCTAGGAATATATACGTAAATCATCATCATTTTGTTGTGTTGAACTACCGCAGGCTCTACTACTAGGAGAGGTCTAAGGATATGATGCTAAAGCTATTGGTCCAAGTCAGGAGGAAATAGAAGATCGTGAGAGAGTCCTAAATTATTCTTGAATATAAATTTTCCGTATAAATGGATACGTAAAATGTGCTGATTAGTATGAAGCACTTATCGAAGACTGGCATTTTTTTAGGGTTTTGAAAGTGGGGGGGGGCGAACCCCCCTAGGGAGGGGGAAGTGGGCTTCCGAAAAGTGGGGGGGGGCGAGCCAAAAGTAAAATATACCGAAATTTTTAGCGAAAAATTAGCATTTTTAAGGTAAAAACGCAAAAAATCGCTGGTTTTAAGCTTAAAATGAGCTTATAAGTCCATAAATTAGCTAAAAATTGAGAAAATTTTTGAAAATTTGACCCCAAAAACCTTATTTTTTGACACTTTTGGGCGACCCCCAAAAAAGTGGGTGGGGGCTTGCCGAAAAGTGGGGGGGGGGGGCGAAAGTGGGGGGGGGGGCTCCGAAAAGTGGAGGGGGAACCGAAAAGTGGGGGGGCCCCCCCCCCCCCCCCCACTAAAAAAATGCCAGGAAGAAAACGTTTGCTAAAATAAAGGTTCGAATAAAGCTCGAGCACATATATATATACCGTAGTTGTAGGTTATTTATGAACTATAAACCAAATGTATGTATCGTGGATATGCATAATAATTTACATTTACTAACCGCGAATATGGGTTGTTCGGCGAAGCTGTTCCCATATTAATTCGCTCACAACCTAGTCCTCTTCTATTTTTTAACCTAGCCCCATATTAAGCATTTTAAAGACTAGTCCTCTCTTGATTTTGCAACCTCACCATCACCCATATTACTTTTTCATGCTCCAGAGGAGCATTTTTATTTCTTGTATAATAATTATAAATTTTAATTATAAAGCTATATGTAGTAAAGTTTAACTATGCTATAAGACACAAATCTCTTTATAAATTGCAAATTTCATGTTCGTGCATTGAAATAACTATATAAAATATAATTCAAACGTTATTACAATGTTCTAGTAACTACAAAAAAGCGAAAAATCGTGCAAAAATTGTCCAAAACGTCAGAAAAGAATTTTCGATTTTTGTAGTGTTAAAGAGCTGGTTCCGGTTTGTTGGAGTTCCGGTCGATCCCTGGTATATTTACGTACATATGTATATGCAAAGTAGAGAAACCTCTAGTTGCTTTTTTAGGGGCTGCATTACCAGCTTTTTGCTTTCATCCTTTTAAAGATTATATATATATATATATATATATATATATATATATATATATATATATATATATGTTACGTCGTGTGCGTATTTGGACATTTCAGTGAGGAGAAGACGCTTGATGTTGGCCTCTCCAACGATTTTAAATGGATTCCACTAATAGACGTGTGGGTCTGGAAACTGCTGCTGCTCAGGTATGTAATATACAACTGTCTATCCAAAACAGGACAATTGTTTTAGGAGTTTTCCGGTTTCCATTCCTGCAGAATTGTTTGTTAATGTGATGCGAATAAAATTATTTATATTAGTGGGAGCGCTAACGCGTTCCCCATGAAATAAGGAAAACTTGTCGGAATGTGTAGAATCTAGCTAGACTTTGTTTGGCCTGGGTCAGCAGAGGAGTGGACCCTTTCGGGCTCAAACTTTTTGTGTGCATACTATTTTCTCAAAAATTTTCGCCTGCGCCGCTATTGCATTACTAAGAATGTTCAGAATTTGTAATATAGTCAGGGCAGGGAAAGAACAACACATATATATATATATACACGGTACGTACGGAACTAAGCTGTAACTTTTTCGACTTGAGGCAGAGAGAGCTTGCTTTTGTACCATGGTTATGATGTATATCGCCCCTAGTTCTTTCGATTTATGTATAGAAATCCGCCTGATTCCTTGTATATACTCCTGTAGCAATAATCTATTTCGTCTGTGCTTTTTCTCCCTGCAATTTGAGAAAAACAGACCGGCGGGGAAAAACATTGTGCTAAAGATGATCCGGGGTGGTGTTGCGCTGGACACTAATTGATACACGTTGTTTGAACATTTTTGGTAATGCTAAATAACATGGTTCACTTTGTTGTCAGTAGAAAGCTGTTCATCGGACATACGTATATATATAGTCCGATATATATTTATTATAGGGGAGCGCGAGAGCGCTCCCCTATACTAGGGTGTACAAGGCGCTGCGCGGCCCTTAGAGACCCTTTCGAGCACCGTGCCAGCCAAATACTCAACGAAACTAGACAAATATGGTATATATCGTTGGAATCAGCACGACGAGTACAACAAGTCGGCAAAAAGTTTTGGTCAAAATTTCCAACTTCGAAAATTTTCGCTTCCGGACAAGTTAGGTCCGTTTGTTTTTTTCCGTGTAAGTCACGCTCGGAAAAGGACATTCTTCTGACTTAAGGGGGGGGGGGGTCGCGAATTTTCGACCATCTCCGATTTTTCTCATTTTCACATATTTTGTAGTCCCCATGGGTCCCCAAAACAAGACAGTTGCGTTTGTTGCAAAACTTTCCATATCGTTCACAATAGTCCTCCAAAGGTGACCTCGACATGTGTTAAACATAGGAAAACGAAAAAGTTAGGAAAATTTCGCGGTGACCAAAAGTTTGAGCGCTGTGCAAGAGCAAATGAGCTATAGCTTGTCAAAATGTTAATCTGGACTGTGTAGCGTGTTAATATCTATGTGAGGTGTTTTTACGTTAGCTCAGTGAATTTCTAGAAATTTTCAAATTTGGGTGAAGCCGGTTTTTGCTAAATTTTGACTTACAAAAATGCCACCGAAGAAATGTTTCGTCATGCCCTGAACCAACCATTCAGTGCACAAATTCCGCGTATAGATATTAACACAGTACACAAATAGAGCTTCAATTTGCATACGCACAATCCCTGCTGCTGCTTGGGAGTAGATCACACTTTTGGTCACCGCGTTGGCGTTTTGCCTCAAAATACGCCATTTTCTCAAATTTTTGAATCAGGTAGTGCGCGACAGCGCACTACCTAGAATAGGGAAAAAAGGCGTATTGCGGCCTCTTGGAACATAGTTTTCCCTGGTGCCGGCGGAGGAGTTGAGGTAGAGCCTTGATATTGTACCAGTAGAAACCCCTTCACGAGGGGTACATGCTGTGCAAATTTGAGCAAAATCGGCCGAGCCGTTTTTGAGATATGACAGATTCAATTTTTCAATGCACGACTTTCTCTCCAGTTTTTTTTCTCCCCCCCCTAGGGGTCGGAGGTCTTAGATTTCCTATACCATATGGGGTTTTTTTTGAACAACTTTTTCCCCATTTTTGGGGAAATGAGTATGGAGTAGGTAGGGCCTCCCCATAGGTCTGTGTACATAGCAGGATTTTGATTTTTTTGAAGATAGTTTTTTTCAAAAATGGTCAATCCTTCTGTTCGATATAACTGCATCTGGGCTGGGCCGATGTCTGAGCTTGGGTATGGAGCATGGCCCCATGAGCCTTATCGGGATAGGCTATATGAATTTTGGATCTGGCCCCTGTAATTTTCTGGCCAGGGGTCACTAGTTAACGTGTAAAAGGGGGGGGGGTCTGGGCCTACGGAGTATGCAGCCCTATACATAAGAGCTGTTGGGCTGAGGTTTCGTATTCGAATAGGAACCTCTATATGGTGAATCTAAAGGGCCCATTAGTTTCGTTCTATAACCTATCCATGTGGCTGGGGGGCACCCTGATGGTGGTGGGCCCTACCGTGTCGCAACTCCAACTTTAACCTCTTCTACAGAAATATCTACAGTGAGCAGGTCTCTCTTATTTGGGATTTGGGGTGGGCTGCGGGAGCACTACAGCATAGGCTATAGTAGGTTTCGCGCGGTCCCCTGTGGCGCCCTGGCCAGGGGTCCGGACCGGGGACCGGGAACCAAAATGGCCAAAAATAGATTTTTCCAAAAGTGGCCAAGTTTGGCATCAAATGAAAGTACTTGGTGAGGCGAACATTTTTTGTCATTGGAGGACCCCTCCAAAGTGGACCCTGCGGCCTGTGGCGCCCTGACCAGGGTCCGAACCGGTCCAAAATGGCCAAAACTCGATTTTTCCAAAAGTGGCCAAGTTTGGTATCAAATGAAAGCCCGTGGCGAGGCGAACATTTTTTGTCATTAGGGGATCCCTCCAAAGTGGACCCAGCGGCCTGTGGCGCCCTGACCAGGGTCCGGACCGCTCCAAAATGGTCAAAAATCGATTTTTCTAAAAGTGGCCAAGTTTGGTATCAAATGAAAGCCCATGGTGAGGCGAACATTTTTTGTCATTGGAGGACCACTCCAAAGTGAACCCAGCGGCCTGTGGCGCCCTGACCAGGGTCCGGACCGGTCCAAAATGTCAAAAATCGATTTTTCTAAAAGTGGCCAAGTTTCGTATCAAACGAAAGCCCTTGGTGAGGCGAACATTTTTTGTCATTGGAGGACCCATCCAAAGTGGATCCAGCGGCCTGTGGCGCCCTGACCAGGGTCCGGACTGGTCAAAAATCGATATTTTAAAAAATTTCCAAGTTTGGTATCAAATGAAAGCCCTTGGTCAGGCGAACATTTTTTGTCATTGGAGGACCCCTCTAAAGTGTCCCTAGCCAGCAGGGTTTTTTTTCAAAATTTTACCTGTGCTTTTTAGTGTGTTTTTTTAAGAAAATGTGTGTTTTTTTAAAAAATCTGTGTTTTTCCTGAAATTCGCTTTTCGCAGTTTTAACACGTTTTTAACGGTTTTTACAGCATTTTAAACTATATTTAGCATTTTTCGCGTTTTACAGAAGAAGTACAAAGCATATATTGCATGCTCAGTCTTCATAAACGATATTTCAATGTTCTGAACGTTAAATATTTGCATTGATGACGTCTTTTTTGCGCTACAATGGGGGGTCTGGGGGGCGGAGTCCCCCAGACGTTCAGAATTTTTTGAAAATTGTGACAATTTTGGTCTGAAATCCTTCAATCCTTTTACTTTTCGACAGTTTATTTTATTCCAGTCATTTGCAGAATTTGGAAACGTAATTTCATAGAATAATTTGCTTATACAGTCCCTAATGACACCGTTGCTTAGAATAATGAAGGCTACACGAAAACTAATGCCTAGACGAAAACAAACAGAAGTAAAAACATAGATATATAGTGAATACTTGCGCCGAAGGCGCAAAATTTTTTGGAAAAACTTAAAAATTAGGCTTAAAATTAATAAAAATTCGCTCCTTCAGGTGAAAATGTGAGTGTGCTTTTTGGTGTGTTTTTTTAACATTTTGTGTGTTTTTTTAAAAAAAAGTGTGCGAAAACACAATAAAAAACACAAAAAAAAACAGTGCTAGCCAGCTGTGGCGCCCTGACCAGGGTCCGGACTGGTCAAAAATCGATTTTTTAAAAAAATTCCAAATTTGCTATCAAATGAAAGCCCATGGTGAGGCGAACATTTTTTGTCATTGGAGGACCCCTCTAAAGTGTCCCTAGCGAGCTGTGGCGCCCTGGTCAGGGGTGAGGGTCGGTCAAAAATCGATTTTTCCAAAAGTTTGCAAATTTGGTATCAAATGAAAGCGCTTGGTGAGGCGAACATTTTTTGTCATTGGAGGACCCCTCTAAAGTGGCCCCAGCGGCCTGTGGCGCCCTGGTCAGGGGTGAGGGTCGGTCAAAAATCGATTTTTCCAAAAATTTCCAAGTTTGGTATCAAATGAAAGCCCTTGGTCAGGCGAACATTTTTTGTCACTGGAGGACCCCTCTAAAGTGTCCCTAGCCAGCTGTGGCGCCCTGACCAGGGTCCGGACTGGTCAAAAATCAATTTTTAAAAAAAATTCCAAATTTGCTATCAAATGAAAGCCCATGGTGAGGTGAACATTTTTTGTCATTGGAGGACCCCTCTAAAGTGGACCCAGCGGCCTGTGGCGCCCTGACCAGGGTCCGGTCCAAAATGGTCAAAAATCGATTTTTCTAAAAGTGGCCAAGTTTGGTATCAAATGAAAGCCCATGGTGAGGCGAACATTTTTTGTCATTGGAGGACCACTCCAAAGTGAACCCAGCGGCCTGTGGCGCCCTGACCAGGGTCCGGACCGGTCCAAAATGTCAAAAATCGATTTTTCTAAAAGTGGCCAAGTTTGGTATCAAACGAAAGCCCTTGGTGAGGCGAACATTTTTTGTCATTGGAGGACCCATCCAAAGTGGACCCAGCCAGGGGCGTATCCAGGGGGGAGATCCAGGGGGTCCTCCGGACCCACCCCTTTTCGGAAGATTTTTAAAATTTATAGCTATTTTTGGCCCAAATTTGGCCATTTTTGTCAAAAAATTAGGTCCGGACCACACCCTTTCCGGGTTGGACCCCCTCCTTTTCAAAATCCTGGATACGCCCCTGGACCCAGCGGCCTGTGGCGCCCTGACCAGGGTCCGGACTGGTCAAAAATCGATATTTTAAAAAATTTCCAAGTTTGGTATCAAATGAAAGCCCTTGGTCAGGCGAACATTTTTTGTCATTGGAGGACCCCTCTAAAGTGTCCCTAGCCAGCTGTGGCGCCCTGACCAGCTTCCGGACTGGTCAAAAATCGATTTTTTAAAAAATTCCAAATTTGCTATCAAATGAAAGCCCATGGTGAGGCGAACATTTTTTGTCATTGGAGGACCCCTCTAAAGTGTCCCTAGCGAGCTGTGGCGCCCTGGTCAGGGGTGAGGGTCGGTCAAAAATCGATTTTTCCAAAAGTTTGCAAATTTGGTATCAAATGAAAGCGCTTGGTGAGGCGAACATTTTTTGTCATTGTAGGACCCCTCTAAAGTGGCCCCAGCGGCCTGTGGCGCCCTGGTCAGGGGTGAGGGTCGGTCAAAAATCAATTTTTCCAAAAATTTCCAAGTTTGGTATCAAATGAAAGCCCTTGGTCAGGCGGACATTTTTTGTCATTGGAGGACCCCTCTAAAGTGTCCCTAGCCAGCTGTGGCGCCCTGACCAGGGTCCGGACTGGTCAAAAATCGATTTTTTAAAAAAAATTCCAAATTTGCTATCAAATGAAAGCCCATGGTGAGGCGAACATTTTTTGTCATTGGAGGACCCCTCTAAAGTGTCCCTAGCGAGCTGTGGCGCCCTGGTCAGGGGTGAGGGTCGGTCAAAAATTGATTTTTCCAAAAGTTTGCAAATTTGGTATCAAATGAAAGCGCTTGGTGAGGCGAACATTTTTTGTCATTGGAGGACCCCTCCAAAGTGGACCTAGCGAGCTGTGGCGCCCTGACCAGGGTCCGGACTGGTCAAAAATCGATTTTTTTAAAAAAATCCAAGTTTGGTATCAAATGAAAGCCCATGGTGAGCAGAACATTTTTTGTCATTGGAGGACCCCTCTAAAGTGTCCCTAGCGAGCTGTGGCGCCCTGACCAGGGTCCGGACTGGTCAAAAATCGATTTTTTTTAAAAAATCCAAGTTTGGTATCAAATGAAAGCCCATGGTGAGGCGAACATTTTTTGTCATTGGAGGACCCCTCTAAATTGTCCCTAGCGAGCTGTGGCGCCCTGGTCAGAGGTGAGTGTCGGTCAAAAATCGATTTTTCCAAAAGTTTTTAAATTTGGTATCAAATGAAAGCCCTTGGTGAGGCGAACATTTTTTGTCATTGGAGGACCCCTCCAAAGTGGACCCAGCGGCCTGTGGCGCCCTGACCAGGGTTGTGTTATTTCAAATTTTCCGTGCCCCACGCAGCGCGACGACCCTCCTCCGGTGGGAGTTCGGCCCCCCGTCATCTTCTTTTCCGATAATCCGTCTGTAAATGTTTTCTGATGTAGAAACAATTGCGTTTTTTTAAATTTTCCGAACCGCACGCACCGCGACGACCCCCCCCCCCCCTCCCCGGTGGGAGTTCGGCCCCCCAACATCCTCTTTTCCGATAACCCTTCTGTAAACGTTTTCTGATGTAGAAACAATTGCGTTTTTTCAAATTTTCCGTACCCCACGCAGCGCGACGACCCCCCTTCCCCCCCGGTGGGAGTTCGGCCCCC
>JASAND010004665.1:0-45170 GCA_030248195.1 Trissonchulus latispiculum
ATCGAACCTACAGTACGCTGAAAGCAGACATACGTATTAAGTGCTAACATAGTGACCACACTTGTACGCTCAAACGGCACGTCATCATGTTTCCTTGTCGTTAATCCATCCAATAATAAAAATCCATGTGTTAATGAAATACAACGTACGCCTTATGTACTAATGTACTATGTTGCTTGCCCTTTGTTACTATCTCTAAACCGACAGTTCTTATCGGGTGAAAAGATTGAGAGAAACAACTTTACATGTTTGCCAGTCATGAAATTGAAGCTATTGATAATTTCAATGATATTAAAATGATTTATCCTTTGTGATAAGTTTTGCACAAAATTACAAAAGAGGAGATAACAAGATAAAGACTGTTAGGGTTTTAGTTCCTCTGACTTTCCTTCTTTTATAAAAGCTGATCGAAATATAACTTTACTCATTTGAACCAAAACTGTGGTAAGACCGCACTTGTGTTTGCAAATATACTTTTTCCACGATGAGTGCCTTTAGTGTAACAACGTACATAATTTGCAATCTAAGTCGGCTGGCTTCAAACACTACTTCCAGCAGGGTAATAAATCTTTCATTGAACTTTAAGATAGTAATTAAATTGGAATCTAGCCTTACCTCAGTAATGACTAACCTAGTTATGTTGCAAATTACATTTATGTGAGCAATTCTGTAAATTAAGTGGCATTAATTGTTATCAGAACTGTATCTGTGCTACCAACCCCAACAAATGTGTAAAAACACTTCAAAAAGTTTAACCGAAAATGTGCACGTAATTAAACGAAGTTAACAGTCAATTTAACTTCACTGCTTAAACACCTAAAATAAAATTTATACTTGTTAAGGCCCTTTCAGTAAAGTTTCCATCTCAAATTACTGGCAAACGAACTGAATACGTAGGATTTATTGAAGTAGCGAAAATAGACATTAATGTTTATGTCAAACTTAGTACCGGAAAAATAATTTGTAACGTTGTATGTCAAGATTCTTATTCTCGACATAGATACGTATACACGCTTTCAGCCAGTCTGTCTGTGTATTAGCAGCTTATGTACGTACTGTCTTTTGCGTCCTAAACAGAGCTTGACGTAGTACTGCATCGTACACAAAGCTTACAAATGCGTAGTACATACACTCATACGTTTAAACGGTATAGAGCGTACGTCATCCTCTCATACGCCTTTTCCAATCTTACGTCGGACAATGTCTTATACGCTTACGCTAATTCCGCTCGCTATAGATGCAAGCGTACGCTCTTTCCTAGCGTACTCCATTTGTTAGTACGCTGTTTCTCTTACGTACGTACTCGTTAAGCTAAGACGATAACGAAGATTCCGCTCGTCTTCGTAAAAGGTAGACGTATGATTCCAAGGCGTATCCTCAACCCTCGCACGACTTATCCAGAATTGGCGTAGTTCCTCGGTACTGAACATTTTGATAGACGCACAAAGTGAACCATCAGAACCTTTATGTGACCCTGTTACGTATGAAGATTTTGCTCGGATTGCCAATTCTATCCGGTCCCGGTGTAAACAAGAAACTCTCTCCCCTACGGCTCAACAGTTATTAAGAGCGGCGGGGCGAGGTTTTTCTTCTCAAGAAGCTTCGGGCGGGAGTCCTAAAACGCCTAAAGCGCAGTCAAAAAATTCTAGAAAAAGGGGTCGTCCATTTACATACGCAGATTTTGATCAAATTCCTCAAGACGTGAACCTAGGGGCAGCAAGTTCTTCTTTGTTGGATGAACAGGAAGAAATTTCGGTTTCCTCGTCCGTTTTGCCCTCTGACGAGTCGGGTATGCATGCTAGTGATCTTGCAGATATGGAACCCTTCTTTGAGGGTTTACCTCGTAATAGTCCTCAAAAGCCTGGGGGGACCGCACCGGTTCCACAGCATTTTAAACTTTTGCATGAATATGCTCGTTTTCGTCAGATGGCAGGTGCGCATTTTGATGGTGTGTTCCCACAAGAGCTGATTGACCAGTATGTCCGCCGTCTCCAGCGCATGGAGCGGGCTAGGCAGCCGAAATTTCTTCCGCATCCGGTTCATCCAGCTATGTTGGATAAATTGGCAGAAACCATTCTTTTACTGGCCGAACCGCCTTTACCCTGTCATGTGGATCCTGCACATCGTTGTCGGCGTATTGTTTTTTCTCCACCTACGCTGCATTATGATCCGAGTGCTCCTCCTGATGAATTGTTCCTTGAGTTATGTCGACTTAAGGCGGCCACTCAGCGTATGTTAGATTCGGCGCCTCCGATACCTGTTATGGCACATTACGAACCATGCCGTCATTACTTTTCTGCTCCGATTCGACATCCTCCAAATTCTTTTCACAATCTTAGTTTTTTGCCTCGTTTCACTGAATATAATTCTTTATTTCAGGTGGCCACAGGTCTTGATTTTCTGTAATTTGCTCCTTGGTATTTTTCTAGTTTAATACTTGAGTTTTATATTCTAACTTTCTCTTTTGATCACTGAAATTTCTATTAAAAAAATTTTACTTTAGCTTTTATATTTTGCCTTCTCCTTTTCTGTCTTTCTAATATTTTTGTTGTGATTCCATATACATGTGGGCTACCCCACTCTCTTGCACAGCAACGCTCATAACATACATACGTATACATCTTAACAGGCCTTACATACGTATACATCTTAACAGGCTTTATATACGTATACATTTTAACAGGCTTTATATACGCATACATCTTAACGGGTTTTCTTTCCTACCTCACTATCGCACAAAATAACGTTCGTGTCACTACTGTACGTATACATTGCGGAGGGGTTTTACTCTTCTGTTTTGTTTTATGTTTGCACTTATTGTTTAGGTTCCTTTGGGCTCTTTCTGTCGCTGGTCCTGTTTTTCTGTCTTTTCGGCGTGGTAACAAAATTCTCCTGGATTATTCTCACAGGTCGTTTCCTTTTTAGCTAGATTCTTCTTTTACTTCTGATGGGACTTTGATGTGAAATTGTTTTAATTTTCATTTCCTAGCTTCTTGAGAAAATTCTGGTGTTTTCTTGAGTCTAAATTTAATTTTGAGTTTTCTGTGAAAAATGTCTCGCAAGACTTCAAAAAGTAACTCCGATGCTGTGAAACGTTCAGTGCGCGCGGTACGTACGCAATTGGAAACTGTTGGGGGTAATTGGCGTGAATTGCAGCCTCAAAGCGGGGCGGTTGCCGCTCAGCCGTCTGAAGAGGACAGACCGGAACCCTTAGAGCTTCCGGAGGATTTTGGGGGTGACGCTATCCCGTTCATTTCGCGAGATACCCTTTTGAAGAATTTGTCAGAACACCCCCCAGAATTTTTTACTTTTCGCGACCAAATTGATCAGTCTCAGTATTCGGCATACATTCGCCATATTTCTCAGAAAACGGGGTTTCCCCATTCTTTAGTAAAGGCTACTACTGTAGTCACGTCAATTGAGCAATTGATCCGGTCTGTCCCTCTTTGGGTTGAGGCTGCTGAGAAGGCGGGTTTTCTGGCATGGGATCTGGAAGGGACATCGGCCAGAGCTTTCTTGGGGCTTCCTCCCCACCGCACCCTTTCCCTGATTCAAATTGCTGTCCCTTACCCGGAAAAATTGCATTTGTTCCGCTCTCAGCTCGATCAGGTCCATCCGACAAATCCGAAACAGGACCCTATTTCGGTGGGTATCTATTTGATCCCACTGTACGTGCTATTTTTTCAGTATCCCTCTTGGGAATATTTTCAGTATTTGCTGGCCCCCCTTTTCTATAATACTTCCTACCCTCTTTTAGGACTGAATCCTCTGGCCGATGTCCGGCGCTTGTTAGGGGCTTTGGGCATTGATGCCCGCCACTCAGCCACAGATCTTGCGTATCTGGGGCGTCGGGTCAATGCGCGCCTTCCGGATCATCCTATGCAACAGTGGTCTCCAGTAGATACCAGGGGCCCATATCCGTGGCGCAATGACACTAACCAGCAGATTCCTCCACCACTGCATAAACGGGTGGATATTCCGCTTTCATGGTATCAGAAGGAAATCTTGCAGTATCCGCAGAATATGTGCAAGGCAGCCTCGTGCAGGGGCCTTCAGCCGTTTCCAACGTTGGCGGAACTGCGTTACGGGGCAACAGATGTCCGGGACGTTATCCTGGTAGTACAGCGATACATCCATTTCGACCAGGAATTTGGGGTTTCCGAATTTCAGTGGCTGCGGACCTATAAGGCCCTTAGTGTTTGTTCAGGCTCTGATACCATGAAGTGCCTTAGGAACTGCTTGGGGGAACCTGTCCAGCTATCGTCAGCAAAGAAATCAGAAGTGGAACAGGACCAACCTGGGACATCGCAGGCTATCAAATCAGTGTCGGCTAAGCCCTCGAAATCTGATCTGACCACCACGGGCAAATTTAGCCCACCTTCTCTTCTTCCGGGGGTATATGCTTTGTCACATCTCCCAGATCCGTCGCTTGTTCCGGGCGCGCCTCCTACTACTATCTGGAAGCCAACGCTTATCTCGCGTCCGGAGCGCCCGCCTACGCAGCCCATGCCTCTTCACGATTGGACGGCATATGAATTGTGGGTCTCAGCTTATTTGAGACCAAGTCCTACGAGATTGCGTAGCGACAGTTCTGAGTTCATTCCTAGTCGTTCATCTAGGGCAACTAGGGCTGCGGCGAGTGCGGCGGCGGATCAGGAAGAAGAGGAGGCTGCTTTTGAACAACAGGAGGAACCAGAAGGCATTGTAGTGGACACGAGTACAGTAAAGCGGGCGCGTTTGGCAGGGTCTTTGGACCAGGAGGTCGCCTATCTACAACAGCTGCCGGCAGCTGACTCGGTTGCGGCCAATTTGTCCATCGGTGCAGAAGAAGTAGTGGATAACAGTGGATCTACAGAGGCCTCGTTGGGATTCCGGTCACCGCCTGGGCCGAGGGTGGAAGTGAGGGGGGTCGACCCCGCCTTCTCGTCCTCGCCTGGGGCTCCTACCACCGTGTTCGGGGCGGACCCCGCCGGTGTGGAGTCAGGTGACTCGGTTTCCCCCTACGCCCTCCGGTCCCGCGCAAATTCTCGCTCGGGGGCAGCGCCTTCTCGTTCGCCCCGGGGTCGTTTTCTTTTTCAGCCCAGTAGTAATCAGGGCATTAGACGTGGTGTCGGGCGTGGTGATTTTTCGGCTCCCGATACAAATAGGCCTATTACCCGACAGCATCAGGCTCTTTTGGCTCGACAAGAAGCTTCCTCGGGGACCGAAATGGATACAACGCCCTCTGTGGCAGATCAGGCGTTTCTTTCAGGTGATTCCGGCCAACAACCATTTCCATCAACGGTGATAGTGACTTTGGAGGAGCCTACCGAACTTTTAGGAACCATAGACTCTTCCGTGCAAAGTTCGGGCACTGTTCCGATAAGTTCGGGCTCTGTCCCGACAAGTTCGGGCTCTGTCCCGATAAGTTCGGGCTCTGTCCCGACAAGTTCGGGCTCTGTCCCGATAAGTTCGGGCTCTGTCCCGACAGGTTCGGGCTCTGTCACGATAAGTTCGGGCACCGCTCCGATTAGTTCGGGCTCTGTCCCGATTAGTTCGGGGTCTGTCCCGATCAGTTCGGGGACGCTTCCAACAAATTCGGGTTCCCCTGCGACAAGTTCGGGATCACCACAAGTAAGTTCGGGCCCTTTAACATCTGGGCCTACGACGACGTCTGGCATTTCTGCGACGGTGGAAACGGGACTGGGCGAACCACAGGTGGTTGTCTACAGTGTTATGGCGGATCCACAGTATACGTTGACGCTAATTCCCGCTCCCACAAACGAGTTGGGTATGATTTTGCTGGCTGACTCGTCTCCGGCGGGTTTTGGATTTTTCTCTTTTGACTGTACACCTTTCAGTGCTCCTGGAGTCTCTCGCCCAGGGCTGATTCCGCCGGTTCTAATCGAGGGTGCTAATGTCGAACCTCCGCGCTTGCAGCAAGGCCCTCCGATGCAAACAGTCGCACAGTTAGCTCCTATTTGGTCTCGAGCTTTGCAGGAGGCGGGCCCTTCGGCTCGTCTTCCTCAACCGATTCAGGAGTTAGGCGCTATTCCACACAGGGAGAGGCTTAACTTCGTGGATACGTTTTGGCAGCGTGTCCCTCCAGTGGGTACTCCGCTGCAATTGGAATTGATTCCACTGTTGGGGCTTTCTGCAGCTGAGCTGCAAGAACGAATTGGTCATCCTCCGCCTTTCTATGCTTTCGAGGTTGCGTACCACACAGTGGGACAGGGAAACACTTCAGTGTTGGATCTGTTGAGGGTCCTTTTTCCGGGTGCTTTTGCTCCGTCCCCTGTGCCAGGGGTCGAACATCCCACGTTTGGTATGAATTTGTCGGCGGATCGTTCGCTATTTCAGCTGTCGCCTGCTCTACCTGGAGTATCGGCTTGGGAAGCGGGGATTCCATCTCGGTCCACCTCTGTGGGCCCATTGGGGCATCAGCGACCTGCTGAGCCGGCGTCTCGGCCTGTTTTAATGGACGCCCAGTGCCAAATTTCATTTGCTACCACTCCACCTGTGGTTTCTGTTCAGCAAGTACCGCCGTTTCAGCCTCCGCAACCGGTGCTACATCCGCCAGCGGCGACCATTCAGTGGCCGGCCACTCATGTTTTGAACCCGGTCTATCACCGTGTTGTGACTGACTTGGTCTTGGCTGACTCTGACATAGAAGGGTCTTCTACTTATTTACATGCGGATCTACCGAAGTATTTTGTCGACCCTGAAGACACGGTCTTTGAAGGCAATCCGCCAGTTGCGAATCCTCGGGAAAGGCCACAGTTCATGAACGGGGCTGACCCCTATCGTATCCACCCGGGTGAGGACCGTTATGGTCTCCCATCGGATAGGATGGCGGGTACCCCACCTTTCCTGGGACCACAGCCTCTGGACCCTTGGGTTCGACAGTCGGTGGCTGAGCTTTTGGCGGTTTCTGATCTTGCCGTCCCGTTTCGTCAATATGCAGATCGGTACTGGCAGTATGCGGAGCTTCCACCGGTTCAGGCCATTTCGGGCTGTTCGGCTTTAAATCCGTATTTTGTACATACGATTGCCTATTGGGACGATTGGCTTCGTGGGCAGGCAGCACCATTTGCGGTTCCATTTACAGCACTTGACGAGTATCTTGAGGAACTGAACCAGCTGATTCCGGGGGCGCATGTGTCGTTTGAGACGCATCCCACTCCTGTCCCTCCGGGGTACGATCAACTTCGTATCCAACCCGAGCGTCCTGATTTTTGGCAGGCTACCTTGCGGTTACCGCCTTTGGCTCGGGAAGGGGTCTTGGTTTTTCCGGGGATTGAATTAGTTGGGAAAGCTGCATTGGAATCGTGTGCCAAAGTGGCCGCAATCGCCCAGCTTTACCCGTTTTTCTACATTTATCCATCTTTGTTCCGGTTCCAAACCTGATGATCGAAACTTGGACGAAAAAGTCGAAGTTTTTAGAGAAGAAGGTCCAGGCGGTTATAGAGGAATCTCTTGCCCACGAAGCCATGCAGCCCGATCAGGCTAAAGAGTACGGCCCGGTGGTTCCGTTTTTTGGGGAACATATGGTGGCCTCTAATATGCACTATATTCCGGAAATCAATGAGCCGGGACATCGTCCCTATTTAAAGGTTTATGGGCATGAACATCGTTTTTCTGAGGGTGGCTACCAGCATCGTAAGACCGACTATTGGTTTTGTTTGCCCGAGCCCGCTCGCTACCTGGCCTCACGGGGTTGCCCGTTTCAGGCTCTGCAAGGTGCGAAGCATTATACCAGGGGCTGGTTTGATCGGTCAGTTCCGTTCCGCCGTTTTTGGGAACACCCAAAAGTCCATGTGCGAGCATTTGTTATGCTTGAAGTTATTCGCGCAAAGGCCCAAGTCTGTCCATCATATCGTGAGTGGTTAGCATCGACGGGGGTTCGCATTATTGCTGAGGCCTCCGATAATGCGTATTGGGGTATTGGTCAAACGCAGGCCAAGCTCCTGCATATGGGGCCTCAGGATTACGCGCATTTGTCGTGTTTAAATCCAACTCCTACGGCTCCCCATCAAAATTGGATGGGCAAGCTCCACATGGTCTTACGGAGTGAACTGTTTCCCGATCTACCAAACCTGGTTACGATAATGCGAGAGGACCACCGCCGACAGGAGGTCAGGATGGCCGAGGCTAAGAACGTTTAGGGAGCGTTGTTGCGCGTTGTTGTTGTTTGCAGCCCCGTGTATATGGAAATTTTCTTAAAATTTTACTAGTGCCCGAGCTGATTTTCTTATAAATTTTGTTTATCTTTTCCTGAGTATTTAAATTTTCTATGATGACCTTAAGGGTCTTTTCTTTGATTAAATTTTATTCTGCAAAATTTCCTGCTGTGTTGTCGATTTTTGGTTCGTTTCTTGTTTGCTCGGGCACATTTGACATTTTGCGTGTTTCTACTTACTCACCGTATGGCTAAAGGGGTTCTGGGGTGGGCGAGTCGCCCTGTTGACCTAAGACTGGGACACGGAGTGAACCGTCCCTCCCAGACTCCTGTTTCTTATCTTTCGACATTTGACTAATATTTAACAGTTTTCGAGTCTTCGCCGTGGTGTGGGTCTCCAAAGGTCGTTACCTAAAACTGGGTCGTCTTTGGGGTACTCGCACCGCTGCGACCATGCTGCAGTTGAGGGGCTTTGTGATGTATTTTGTTTGTTTTTGCATTCATTTCATGGCATTTTTCTTTGAGTCTTCAATTTTTGTGCTTTATGCGTACTACTTTAATTTTTGTTCGTGTTTAGGTGATGGTATTCTTGTCGTAACCGGTCCCCATACCCCCATTCTGCGCCAGGCGTGCCCCACGACGGATGCTGAACGGAGCCGGACCATGTTGTTGCTGTTCTGGATCACCTGGATTCCCGCCCAGACTGTAGTACCCGGTATCCCAGATGGTGAACTATTTCTGTTGTTGCCACTATTTGGACTGGGCCTGACTGCTTAAGGAGGTGGCTCTATTTGCCTCCACCGTGCTGTGGACCGATTTCCGGTCCTATGCTTTTTCTGTTGGGGCCTGGTTTTTCCATTTTTGATTTAGGCCGCTGATCCTGGCCTTTGTTTTTCTATGGGGTCTTGTTTGGCCTTTTGACTGTTTACCGGGTTCTGATCATATCCCGGTTACCTTCTCGGCCAGCTCTGGTGGTTTGGCTTTGGCCTCCCTGCTGGTTTGGCCAACTTTCTATGATGGGTTTGGCCGTTTCTGAGTCGGCTTTCCGGTGTGACCATTTGTGGCCAATGGTCCTGTCTGGTTTGACTTTTGTCTGGTCTGGGTTTCTCCATCTGGACTTTCGTCTGGTCGGGTTTGTTCCCGGTGTCTGCTAGAACTGTCCTGATTCTCCCATTGTGAAGTTGTGGGTTTTGTGCACGCCTTGGACGCTTGGTTCTCCCCTTGTTGTGTATTTGTTGTGAACTAATTTTCATTCCATTTTTGTGTCTGTTTTTGTGAAGTATACTACATAGGGGGGGGGGGTTTTGATAACCTATGTTGTTTAATTAGGGAGGGTTCCAGTCTATTTATTCCCCGGTTTTGTTTGACTAGGTGCTCCCTCAGTTGTTTTGATTCTTTTTCTTTGGTAGCTATTTACTACGTGTTGGCCATCTTTTGCCATTTGTTAAACCTGCCTTACTATATTTGCCTTATGATAATTTTTCTTTGTTTACTGATTTTTGTTTACATATGCATAATCAACCGCTAGTGACTGTTTCAATTTTGTTGTTTTTTCATAAGATTATAGTTGGATTTCTTTCTGTGGGGGTTTCTCTTTGGATTTCATGTGGGGTTCGTGATTGTTGTGATGGGTCCCCTAATGGGTAGTGTCCCCGTTGTACTCTGTTTTTTCTGTCTGTCCGGCCTTGCGCGTGGGGGTCCATACGGGTGTCTAGTTATATTGTTTTTCAAAATGTGTGCAGTTGTTTCTCAAAAAGTCGTCAAAAGTTGTCAATTGTTTCGTTTCGTTTAGTCGTTTGTTTCGTATGTTTGTTTCGTCAGTCAAAGCTGGTTTCGTGTTTCGTTTCGGTCACAGCCGACACAGTTTTACCCAGTCTAAGTCCGAAGTGTCAGGCCGGACTCGTCTGTGAGCCGCGTAGTTCGCAGGCAAATGGGGATCGTTTGGCTCCATTTTTACTTTAGCTAGTTCTAACTGTCTGTTTTATTTCTAAAATTACTACTTGGAGCTCCAAAACTAATGTAATCCAGTTTTACCATTGTCTAACATTCTGTGGCACCCGTATTGATCGCCGCGCGGGGGGCCGGCGGCGGAAAAGAGGGGGTATTTTGTGGGATATTACCCATTGGGGCACTGATAGCTAGCTGCGCAGCAGCGCAGCACTGAAAATTATATGTTCTGCTATCTTCATACGTGTGACGTAAAGTATATCCTATCTGATGAAATTATACAACTTTAAACTATTTCGACAATTGTCTCATTTATGAATGATAAAAGTGATTTCTTTTTGGGTTAGCTACATCAGTAGCACAAAGTATATATAAGCGAGAAAAGTGCAGGTTTAGGCAGTTGCAGTTGTCATCGGTGTGTCAGTTAGGTTGGGGGTTTTGACCTGTTGTTGGGTAGGAGCCGATTGTGCCAAGTTTAGGAAATAGGGAGTGGGTAACGCCCTCCCCTCTGCTTTGTTTATTCCTTTATCGTGCTCTCTGATATCTTTGTATTAGTTTCATACGGTTGTTGAAGAACTAGTACGAATATTTGATGTTTGGTTTAGTAAATTCTAGCGGTATTTAAGTCTATTAGATTTAGGGACGGTCGCTTAGGGTCCACAGATAACTATTCTTTAATCACACTCGCTAACTTACAGCATTCTCGCTTCTTCTCTCAATTGGCTAGGCTTAGATGTCACACACTGAACTCTTACTTGCAATCTTTACTGAAGTCCGACATTAGTTTATTATAGAGGTACACATATAGTACTTCACACTAGCAGCCAAGTTTTGAATAAACCCTAATTTTTACGGGTAGGGGCCAAATTGCTACTCAACTTGGCCCAATTCCTGCCTAATATCTGAATATTTACACATTCATTCTGGCAGTCCCAAGACCCTTATCAGACAAAGGGGGTTTACATGGTATGCCCTCATTCACACTCGCAACTACCCAATTTCGGTCTATAAATCACACTCTAGAAATGGAGCTACTCTTGGGACCTCACAACTCAAGAGGAATTTACCCAAGGAGCCGCTTACGTAAATTTGGGGATCACTTTCACACGATTACAATCACGTCAACATTTACTCATACACTTTATATACACATAATAAATCCTAGCTATTTCCTAACAAAACTTAACTACTCATTGTATGCACATTTTGTTTTAATTCTGAGATTGACTAACTTCCCTTTTTATTTTTTGAAATTCATGAACCTTGTAAGTTTGATAGAAACCACGAATTTTAGAACTTTAGTAACTTTGGAAAGCAGAACGAGTAATAATTGCTCAGGCAATTATTACTATAGAACAACTACACACACACACACACACACACACACACACACACACACACACACACACACACACACACACACACACACACACACACACACACACACACACACACACACACACACACACACACACACACACACACACACACACACACACACACACACACACACACACACACACACACACACACACACACACACACACACACACACACACACACACACACACACACACACACACACACACACACACACACACACACACACACACACACACACACACACACACACACACACACACACACACACACACACACACACACACACACACACACACACACACACACACACACACACACACACACACACACACACACACACACACACACACACACACACACACACACACACACACACACACACACACACACACACACACACACACACACACACACACACACACACACACACACACACACACACACACACACACACACACACATTCCGCTAAGGACAGTTTCTGTTGGATTAAGTTAACTACAGGGAAGTCGGCCATTCCCCTACAAACAACTAAATGATTAATGATTAAAACGATTCTTGGGTTTTAGTTCCTATTAGTTTTGGGTAGCCGACCTAAACAAGATTACAATTCACAATTACAGACAATGTACTTTAGCTTCAGTAGCGCATATTTTTTGCAATTACGGCCGACAATTCCTAATTGCCGGCTGTGGGGAGAATTAATCCCTAATTTAGCTCAGTTCTAGCATGAGGTTGTAACCAAGGGACCTCCTATCTCAACTCAGGGGTGGGTCCCCACTCAAAATCCCAACTCTTCTACAAAACCCCGAAAAATGAGAAAAGGTAAATTTTGGGCATAAAGCCCCCATACTAAAATTAAGGCCAAGTGGGCCGTGGCTCGGTTGAACAAAGTTAATTTTAAATTAAGGCCCGAAGGCCGCAGAACGTGAGTTTTAGGCCAAAAAAGGGCCTCCTAAAAATCCCTAAACTCGCGTTCCTAATGTGCAGATTCTGGCCGAGCATAGTACGCTCATGTGGCCCTCAACGTGTGGTG
Source organism: Trissonchulus latispiculum (assembly GCA_030248195.1). Taxonomy (NCBI): domain Eukaryota; kingdom Metazoa; phylum Nematoda; class Enoplea; order Enoplida; family Ironidae; genus Trissonchulus; species Trissonchulus latispiculum. Next base: position 12,523 of record JASAND010004665.1, read on the forward strand.
TTTGCTGCTTCGCTCAAGTCATCTCCTCTGACCTGTGTGGGTCAGAGGAGGCCCCTAACTCGCGTCCTAGATGGGTGATGTACGTCTTTTGGTCCCGGCCAAATCGCTGGCACAACGGGAAGACGCACTAGTATTTGGGGGGGGGGAACCCGACCGCCCTGGGTCGTACCTGAAGCAAACACTGACTGAAAATTTGAAATTACCAGTGAGCTAACAGGAGTCTGACAGCTCACTGGTGTTTGCCCTCTGTCGGATTTTCTTTGATTTTCGGTGGAGCTTCCAGAATTTTCTGGAAGCTCCCTTATCTTAAAGTGTGTGCCCGACGCGGGCTGGCGAGGCGGCTGGTCCGTTGGAGGGGAGATTAATGGGAAAAAGGAATTATGACCCTCCAACTGACCCCCTTTTTAATGAATTTCCCCAGCTGAATTTTGGGAAACTTTGCAGACTTTTTGGTTAACACGTAATGGTAACCAAAGGGGAAATTCCTGACTTAAAAATTAATTTTCGCGAATTGAAAAACAAAATTGTACAAAATAAAGGCCTCTCGGGGCCGATTAAGAAAAACCAAATATTAAGTGCTAACTTAACTATGTTATTTAGTGAATTTCATGTTTATTATGCCGAGTCGCTTCCTTGTCTCCAAGCCCCTTCCTTTGCTGTTGGGCGTGACCTTTCGGCCGCAGACAAGAGAAGCCGCTCGTTAATCCCAGCAACAATTGCTCTCCCTTGCTGGCACTCCTACGTGTCCAGCAAATGGACCAAGAGGGCAATTGTTGCGTGAAAATGTGCATACAAAGAATTACGTATTTTTCTGTAGACTAAAAATTAAATATTATTCTACGTACGAAACTACCTAAGGCTAACTAATTTCATCTTATTTTAATTATTTGGGAGGGAGTTAAGCCCCCTCCGAACGTATTACTATACCTAAAGGTGTATACTAACTCTTTCTCTGCGAGGTAAGTCTTTGCTGGGAGAGAGCCAACAAAGGCTCAATGAATGAAAACATGAATGGGCGTAACCACACGCAATTGTTACGCCTTGTTGTAAAGGTCACAAAAGGCCACTATTACGAAATTAAAACGTAACCACTCAAAACTTCTTTTGCTTATAACTTTCGCAATATTGGGAGTTAAAAGTCCGGGTTTGGATTTTCGAAATCAGAAAAGAATTGCCTCTCGGATAAGCCTAACTTATATTTTTGCCAAAAATCTCACAATTTAACTAATTACTACCTAATTAATGTAGTTTATGCCTAACTAACACCTACGAACACCAATTAACATTATCCTATGCTACTAACGAACGAATTATGACCTTTTATTAACCAATCTTCCAATATTTGCGCCTATTGGCGATATAAAACGTTTTAAACTCGAATTCTCCGGTTAAATTACTGGTTATTTCGCAATATCTTTCTTCGCATCCATTTTCTTTGATAATTTCAGGCTGTTTTTAATCGAATTTTGATGAACTTCTGGACAACGAGAGGCCTTATTCGTGGCCTGGGAAGAGTACCGACTCCTCCATTATACAACAAGAGAAATGACAGGGCCTATTACTGACCCGGGAAGGGTACCGACCCCTCCATTATTAATTGGTAACCTATTTGACTCTTATTAAGCTGCACTCTGCTGAAGTTCCATTCCATTTTGCGTCATTTGAGCGGGTCATAGTGCTACTTCTAACCTTATTTTCCTATTTACACTAGAACCTATGTCCCTAGTTGTGAATTTCTGAGTGTTTAGGCTGACTGGCAACTCTGGTAGTTACATGACAAATATTTTCATACAGTGCTTGGACGTTTCATAAGTAACATTAGGCTCTCACAGGCACATCACTCATAATAAAGGCATCAAACAATTCGATTGAGGATCACAAATCACAACAAACTGAGCTTTTTCCGTCATTTTCGAGTTTCCTTTAGCTTTTTCCATTACAAATGTTTCGAGCATCTTGCAAGCTTATTCTATTGGAAAGAGCTGAGTGTCTTACTCTTGGTATTATAAACTCTTGGTAATACGTTCCTACATCAAAGACGCTTAAATCTTTAACACGTAAACCTGCCGGGTTTTCCATATTCGTCAGAGACCCATAACATTTTATATTTTCATAATCTTCGTGATGAGAGGAAAATTGTGAAAGCTGATTTTTTCGAAAAATTGGCACTTTTTGTCCTTTTGACATTTCAATAAACTAGAATGGCAAAAACAAGTCGCATTTAATGTGAATTTTTGCTGAAACCAACCATGTCAAAATGTTGCCGTTACGGTGCATATTGCGTTTTTTCAATTTTCAAGGATTTGCCCTGATTTCAACAGGATTTCGAGAAACCAGTGTCTTTATGTAAGAAATAGCAAGTTTGCCCAAAATACTGTCGAAATTAGGGCAAATCCTTAAAAATTTACAGCACAAGCATGTCGTAGCTGCAACACTTTGACATCGTTGGATTCAGCAAAGATGGCATATTTAGCTTGACTCATCTACACTCAATGTGTTCGATGCCATATATTGAAATTTTGAGACAAAATGTGGTAATTTTTTAAAAAATCAACTTTCAAGTTTTGAAAAATGACTTGTGCCAAGTTAAAGTAGGTATATACCTAAGCTGTTCAGAAAGTGAAAACAAAAATTCCATTGCGCTTCCACTGAGCGAGCAGCAGCTTGTCAACGATGAAAAAGCGGCATAGATCCAATTTTGAAAATAGAATAATGTGTAATGGAATAACCTAGATCTTGTGCTTAAAAGTGGTTAAAAAGCTAGTTTCTCATGGGTCATCATTCCAAAAGAGGTTCCTACATAAAACGGAGTCTAAAAGATCTTACTTATGCTGAATTTTAGTTTAGTATTGTGTCCAAGCCATAATTAATTGTCACTGTATAACTGTTGAAATCAGAGTTGCCAGTCCCAAATAGGCAGTTTCCCACTAATACGAGAAGAGAAATCTTAAGTAACTCAAACATTAATACACGAAAAAAAGGGCACCTATAAGCTTAGTTAGAATTAATTCGCCCAAAATAGTGATCCACTATACTTAAGACAATTACAATGAAAATAATAAGGCCGACTCCAAAATTCCCCTTTTGAAAGGACAGGTGTCCTTTCCCTCAGTGACCCGGGTGCGGTCACTCTCCCCGTCCATTACCAGAAGTCATTAAGAACATAAGAATCACAAAAAATCCCAGAATTCCAGTACTGGCATAAAAGTTGGAGTATTGAATTATCACGAAAAGAATCCAGCGTTTATAGTGAAAAGAATGCAATAATCCTCGCCAGTAGTGTTTAAAAGCATTTTTCATTGGTTAATAATGCATATTAGAAGATGGTTTAACAAAATAATTACTTAATTATGTTGTACGTAGGAAATTAAAAGTAATAAGTACCTAAGTACGTTAATTGTGAATAATTTATGTTTTATGATGATTTTAAGCTTTAACTTGTTATTAATAATGTTAATTGGTATTAGTTAGGCTTAAATTATGGTAATTAGCTAATTATTACGTAAGAAATGAATTTTTGGTCCGTGACACAACTTAGGCTCATAAGAAAGAGAATTCTCTCCCATTTCCAAAAATGCAATCCCCACGTTTTAACTCCCAAAATTGAATGAGTTATAAGCAAAAATGTTTTAGTAAGATTAGCCTTTATTTCGTAATCCTACTTTGCTTAAAAGGAAAGTCCTAAAAGTGGACTTCTAAAAAACCTTTGTATTAACTTTCTTCTTTCTCTCTCTCCTTCTTTCTTTGTCTGGGAGGTTGTCTACCTCCCAGACTACATGGCAGCCAGGTGCGCTGCTGTCCCTTTCTTCTTTCCTACCTACGAAAAGGCTTGTCCTCAGGTGAACTTTTGTTGGGCCTAGTCCAACAAGAAGAGGACAACAAAAGTTCGCCTCTAGAAAAGAAAAGAGGACACAAATTTTAACACATAGGTAAAGTTCAGAGGGGGCTTAATTAATTCCCCACAATAAAAATTATTACGAAAATTAGTCGGTTATGCCTAGTTAAACTTGTTGAAAATCAAGTTTCTCGTTTTAAGTCTTTAGCACTTACGTAGATTGCGCAAAAGTTAGAAACAAGTCCCAAAATTCATGTTATTTCCCCTTTGGTTACGTTTACATGTTAACCAAAGTTTTGCAAAGTTTTGCAGAATTTCAGCATCCAAAATTAATCAAAAAAGGGGTCAGTTGGGGGCAATATGTCCCCATTATCGTTAATCTTCCCTCCCTCGGGCTGGCCGGTCCGGCAAGCCGCTGGACTGGCCTATGGTAGAGATAGCAAGCTTCTAGAAAGTTCTAGAACTTTCTAGAAGCTTTAAGCTAAAATAAAAGAGAAATTCCGCCCCCAGTTCGCTAATGACCTGTCACCGAGCTGTCAGCAAAACTGTCAGCTCGGTCCCCAAAATTTTCAGTTTCCTCAGTGTTCGTTTAGCAGCGACTGAGAGCAGTCGTTTTATTTCCTTCTTCCCCCGGCGTGTATTGTTTCTCGGACCACTGGTGTGGTACGGGAGTATAGCAATACACGTCCCCCTTTAGGACGCTTTTTAGGGACCTTTCTGGCCCACAGGCCAGAAAGGAAGATTGAGACAAAGCACGAACACTTCAACTTGAGGAGCCAAATGGGTCTCTTATGCCCGGCTCAAAAAATTGCTGCCTAGGATAAAAAGTTAGGGATTTTTACAGTGGCCTTCGGCCAAATTTTTCATATTGTGTTTTCGGCCTTCGGGTCTTATTTTTTACTATGCAATTTCAGGCCTTTATGGCCAATTTTTTACGAAGTATTTTGGGCCGATTGAGCCCCTGATTCTACAGTATTTTGGGCCCAAGGCCAATTTTTATTTCCATAGCATGTTGGGCCTCCGGGCCAATTTTATTTCATTTTTATTTTATTATTTAATTAGTACAAAATTATAAAGGTAGCTCATGTAAACCCCTCCTGTGCGATGGAGGTCTTGAAGCGTACCCACTTTTCTCTTCTTTTACTTTTCGCATTTTAATTCTTTTTCATTACCAAGCCACGGCCTTTTGGCCTAAGATTAGTAGGCCTTTATGGCCAAAAGATTCTCCTTTTATTTGTCACTTTTGGGGTTATTTTTTGTAGTTTTCATGGGTCTATGAGTGGGACCCCAAATCCGTAGTTTTGAGTTAGAGAGCCCCTTAATTACGGCTCTGAAATTATTAAGCTAGTTGAGAAAAAGTAACTCCCCACAGCCGGCAACTAGGAGTTGCCGGCCATGTTCTCAAAAACTCCGTATTGCTCAAAAAAATTAATACTGTCAGTATTATGTCTTTGTTTCAGCGTTAGGTCGGCATTAAAACGTTAGGTATTAAAAAGTATAGGGTGTTTTAAAAGCTAATTCCTAAAACTTAAGTTGTTTTATGTTTAATTTAATTAATTGTCAAGCAGTCTTTCAAGAGGAATGGCCGGCTTCCTCACTTTTCGTAGCTTTAATTAATTGTGTTTCTTAGTTTACTTGACTGTTCTTTGTTGTTAGTAATAATTGCTTAGCAATTATTACTCACTGGCTTTCGTCAAAATTCAAGTTAAAATCTTTTCTGAAACTTACGTCGTTTAAGTTTTTCACAAAATTTCTTTTATGGGCAATTCTGAGGAATTGCAAAAGCTGTAAAACTCGCGCACAACAAAGTTCAAAGTTAACAAACTTTTTCACACAAATGAGCCTAAGTTTAAATTAGTTTGTTAGTTAGCCTAAGTAGCTAGATAGTTATTAGTATAAATGTTCTGTACAATTGGAGTGTGAATGTTTGTGAGTCCGAAGTGTGAATGTTTTGTAAGTCCGAAGTGTGAATGTTTTGTAAGCCTGAAGTATAAATGTTTTGTATAAAAGAAGCGTGAATGTGTTACAAAATATAGATGTGAATATGCCCCCAAAATGTACCTAAGGTGGTTATTCGGGTAAACTCCTCATGGAGCGTGAGGTTCCGAAATTAACCAAGTTTCAAGGATGTTTGGTTGAATGATTGTAGAATGCTCTGATTTGTATGTATGTAGAATGAATGTTTTTGTATAATTGTGGTGGCAACTCACGGAAACTCCCCTTGTACGATAGGGGTTGTGAGGATTGTCAAATCAGTATGAATGTCAATTGGATGAATGAGTATTAATAATGTAGTTATTAATATTGGGATAATCCGGGAAGCTTAAAGTGTAATAAATCGTGGTAAACTCTGCCAACAATTATCAAATTGTAAATCACATCGAACTCCACATTAATTAAAGATAGTATTTCAAACAGTCCAAAATACCAGTCAAAACGGATTATCTTAATGTATGATAGTTCACTGAGTCTCATCTGGTGCATGAGGCCAATACTTGCGTAATTGTCCTAAAACTCCTGTACTAGGCAGGAAAATGGTGTGAATGTGTATAAGTGTGTTTGTTGTTGAAGGCTCACTGATCTGAGGAATATGAGTGTGATAAACAGTGTGAATGAGTACCTAAGTCAGTATTGAGGTAATATGCAAATTAGGTAGCTAATCTAGTCCAGGGTCACGGGGACCCCCAGGATAAGTTGATATTACCAGGTTGTCCTCGATTCGTCCACGTAGGTATGCCCGCAAGAAGGGAGTGGACGAATCGCAGATAAAGGACTTCGTGCTGGTCTGTTTCACCCGTTTAGAGTTGAATTTTGTTCCAAAGTCTATAATATAAATTAGTTCCGTCCGTCCACTGTTTTATATTAATAGTATGTGCTAATTAGCTAGATCTGTGTCATTGTATGTGTTAATTAGTTAGATCTGTGCCACTAAATTCACCCCAAGTTGGTGTTTATGCAATACATTACAAAACGGCCTATACTTTAATCAGCCGTTAATATAAAGACAAAAGTTAGTTCTACTCAAATTGCAAGAATTATGTCAAAAATTGTTATTCTTGCCCTCACTCGTTCTCGCTAACGAGGCAATTAATTTGGTTATAGTTTACACTTTTGCAAAATATATTATCTGTACAGTTTAGACCTTTTATGTCAACTAGTAACCGTAACGGGAAAACGTTTTACATCGAAAATACTAGCCAAATCTAACTGTAAGCATCAAATTATGCTTGTTAATCAATGCAAACGGGCAATTATGGGATTTAATGGCACACACGGTGAATATCTCTACGTAAGCATTAAATAAACCTGAAAGCACATAAATAATAGTTAGATAGAATATTAATATTGTGTAATTACGTAAGAACTGATGATTGCAAGGAAACCATCTTCTAATAAACTTAAAAGGAATAATCTTGCGGGTACGCATTTCTACTCTTGTAAACTTGTCATACAGGAAACGGGTGTTTTCCTGCTACAAAAGTCCTAACTGGCAAACAAGCCTTTAGGCCTCAAGTCTAATTATGCGCAGACCGAATATGATCGCAAAGAATACACGTTGAATCGGCGATTTCCGGCATTCCGATGCAGGAAATCGCCCAAAAACTCATATTCGGCAAAATTTTATCTATATCAAGCCAATATCGCCTAATTAGTCACATTTTGTCCCGCGAAAACAGTCAAAGTGTGTTAACTCTGTCTTTCAAGCAAAATCTTAATCAGAATTAACTAAAGTTCTAGTTTTCTTCTCCGAAAGCCATATAAGTGAGTAATAGTTGCTGGGTTTGATTCCCGCACTAATATTCTGAACTAATGGGTTTTAACCCATTTGATTCAGGTCAGACGAAGCCACTGCCTGCCAAGAATCTCAGATCGGTGTTTATGGTTAGCCTGTGGTCATCAAAACGGAGTCATTATCAGTAGTGTATTAGTATCAGTCAGACGGAAGTCGTCGATCAGTATTTGGAGCTCAGTCAGAATTGGTTATTATTATTGATCCAGTCTTTGAAGGTACATTGGCGATTATCAGCACTTGACAACAGTATAAGGCAGAGACAGTCTGGTTCGCGACCTAATCTATCTGGGAACTATTAAAACCTAACACTGCTCATCCTTTGAAAGTCATTTGGTACTAATTGTCTAAAAATTCTGGGAAAAATGCAGTCTTTTATCTGTTTTTCGGTCACCCTTTTTGGAGTCATTTTCCCCGTCTTGTCTCTGGCTTAGACCAGCTGCCAGACCGCATTAGAAGAAGAAGATTCAACTTACGAAGGCAACTAGTAGAACATATTAATTTAACTGTTTAATTTAATTTATAATTATACTTGCAGCCATCTCCCGGTACCACCCCGCCTAGACCGACCCCTATATTGTTCTTCAGTCCAAACTTCCCTAACCACTCGTGAGGTTGCAGGTGTAACCTGACGAGATCACCCAACTCCTTAGACCGGAATTGTACTATCCGACACTCTGTTAATTTTAGTTAATTATCTGTTATATTGATCCTGTGTTGTAGTTTCCTTGTAAGAGACTAATAGAGAGTATATTTGAGTTTAAACACACGTCACGCAATACACCTAACGTGCCCAGTCATAATACCTGAAGAAGAGGACTAATAATTAGTCTCAGATTAGTTATTGACCGGTCTAACCCTAAAATTAATTGAGTAATAGTTTGATAATCTCTCGCCCCCTAAAATAACCCTTTCCAACCTAGGGCTGGCAACTCTGGTAAACTGTGTAACTCGTTCCCTGTTGAATATTGTAATTCTAATTATAACTAATCATTGCCTTAAAATTGTTCTGTTCTAGTTAACTGTAATCACATTGTCCCTAGTAACTAATAAATTGATCTTGTTTCGTGTAAATCAGAGTCTACATTTCAGCTGCTGAAAAGAGATCCAGGTGAGATCTCCCAGGGACAATAACAAAGGTAAATAGCTCAGATCCAAGTAGGTTGGATCTGAATCTAGAGTTGAAGACTAACAGTCTGATCTTAGTTTTGACCTGTTGCGTCAAGGCGATCCTATCCATACTCCAGGTGCGATTGGATAGAGCCTAACCCCTTCCACTTAAACGAACTCACAGTAGTACCCCTAACAGGTTAGCTGTAGAGATCCCCGATTTTGGCAAATCACCTTTCGGGAATCTGGTACATAAGTTTGTCTACCCAGGCAAACGCGCTAACCTTCCGTGTAAGCGAACTTTCAACCTAAGCGACCCCATCTTCGAAATCAAATTAAATTGGTCAAGTTTCCTATCCTAATCTCACTCAGTTCATTACACGAAGGATTTCCCGATGATTCCCGCGGAAGAAGTGGCAAAGGCTGTCAAATATGCCTGGGAATTTATATGAAACAATGACACTTAAAACATGTTTAAATAGTTGTTTAATTGTTTTTATTATATTTATAGTACAAATCTTATTGCTTGCTCAAGCTAGATCTGTTCAGGATCATTAAGGACCATTTTATAGGAATTAATGAATTAAGAAAGTGTAGGAACTGCAGAAATTGGGTGTTTAAGGTAATTCTGTAACGGTTGACACTCCATATTAATTAGGCCACTTGCCATTGGCAGGGATGGAAACTGGGTCATTATTTCTGACCCATGACCCACTTGACCCAAAAGCAAATCTGACCCAGACCCAAGGCGACCCATGAAATTTGAAAATTGTGTGACCCAGACCCAAATGAACCAATCGCTTTCGTGACCCAGACCCAGCTGACCCAAGAATTATCGTGACCCAGACCCAAATGACCCAATAAAATAACTGGAACTAAACTGACTTTACATTATCCTTTTGTGAAGTGTTTTTGAAACTGTGACACGGAACATTGTATGGGCCAACACAATGTAAATTTGTAAATAATTGGTAAATAGTAGTCGGTAAATAATTGGTTAGAATCCAGCAAAAAATTCTTCTGAAGGAGGCTGTATGTTCGCCCGGAGCTCCTCAATCTTGTCATTTTCATTATTTTTCAACAATAGTTATTTTACTTGGAAGACCTGATTGGTTGATATTGCAAAATATTTAAAATTTTCGATGGAAGTGTTCGATGGCTTTTATTTCGCGAACCGGCGCAAACAAAATGGCCGGACAAGTCACAGCTAACTCTATTGATTCCACATAAATAATACTAAATTCAACTTAAAATTCGCGCCGACGGCGCGAAAAATTTTTTAGCCGCGACAGGTTTACGTATGATTGGAACAATGCCAGATCTTCGAATTTAGAAATTGGTAAGACCATGTGACCCAGACCCAAAATGACCCAATCCTAATTGCTGACCCAGACCCACACTGACCCAACCGGTTCACAAAATTCGTGACCCAAGACCCAGTGACCCAAGCAAAAATGGCGACCCAAACGACCCATGACCCAGTGACCCATAACCCAGTTTCCATCCCTGGCCATTGGGTTAGGAACGCCTGGAATTGAGGTTAAGCCAAATGGGAGGCGTGGTTATGTGCTCAGGCCAAGTTGAGGCTTTATGAGTAGGTGATGTATGCAAATTAGGCCAAGGACCGCTTGGTTAGGTTGGTTGATGATGAAAAACTGAAGGAAGTTAGATTTTACAGATGACCGTGGCTAGACAGAAAACAATGACCCAACTCAGCCTGAATTTATAAGGATTACAAGAAATTACACTAATAAATGGTACGATTCTGGTGTCTAGTTAGTTAGGAATACCTCGTCTTCGGAAAGGGTCTAGCCCAAAATTTGTAAACGTTGTATAGGTAAGCAAATATTGGTCGAAAGTCACCTAAAATTTGGCACTTTTCAGGAATTCTGAGCGGCTAGAATCATTGCAAATTTGCTTAACGATGTGCAATCTTTTGTCATAAACTGTCAGCTTCTAAATGGGGTCAGTTTTTAGGGGTCTGGTGCAGTCCACCCCCAATTCTCCCAGTATAATAGTTAGATTGTAGGGTGTACGAAGTGTCGTTAAGAAAGGAAGAGTAGTAAAGTCTTGTCCTAAACTTTTTATGGAGTCTCCGTCCGTACCGTAAAAGTGTTTACACCTGAACGTGTCAACGTGTAGTTGACCTGCGCTCAGTTTCAGAATTAAATCCAAGAAATAACAATCCAATTATGTGGTAGAGATTGCTCTGTAGAGTTGTGCCGCGACGTGTCAACAAATTTGCCGAGCGGGGCACGGGCCCGGGCCCCTTATATCAGGGGCCGGGCTTCGGACCGGGGCACGGAGGCTCGATTCAAGGCCCGGGCGATTCTACTGTGAACAATGAACGGGAAATAGATCTACGTTTACCAGTTTCTTTATATTTTATTTAGATTTACCTTCGATCGGAAGGTAAGAAAGGAAGGGGTGAAAACAAATAATTTTACTATCACTTTCACAAACTGAGCCAGCAAGACTCTAACGATACAAAATCAAAGCAACACTTTCAATACTTTCGCAACCAATCCAAAATATGAAACTTCACAAATCTATAGCGCCACTGAGATTACTCAAACAAACAACAAACTTAACCAACCCAAACTTCGCTACTAATTACCAAACAAGCGGTCCCCAAAATCGAATCGAACCCAAAAGCGAATCCCCCGACCACTTACAACAACTCCCAGAATTCAACTGATCCGCTCAAGCGTGCACCAATTGAGAATTTAGCTAAAGTACCGACAATTCTAGACAGGAGTCAGAAATACGCTGAGCGTTTGTCAAGTTAAGTATTTTCCAAATAATTCCATAATTTAGGAGTGCGTGCTAACTTCACAAAATGTCTATCTTTAGTGCACGCTATCTTCACACAAGAATGGGTTAAATTTAACTCTGCTTAACTCTTTCTGAGCATTTTCTATCCAAATTTAACCCCAGGCAAAACACGCAGGTTAAGCAGACTTAAAATTAACTCTATTCATGAAACCATGGGGTTAATCTTAACTCTGTCATTTTTAACTCCTTTTAACTCTACAGCTTTTAACCATTAAAGAGAGTTAAAGCACGCAGAGTTAAAATTAACTCTGTGCTTTCATTAGTGTTGGAAAATAAGAAAATTTTGCGGGCCGGGCCGGCCCGCGGGCCGATGTGGTCCTACGGGCCGGGCCGCGGGCCGGGCCGGCCCGGCCCGAGCCCGGCCCGCAGCCCGCGGCCCGCGACCGGCCCGCGGGCCGGTGGCGGGCCGGGCCCCGTGGGCCGGCCCGGGGCCGCAAATTTCTACGGGCCGACCGGCCCGACGTCGCAAAAACGGCCCGAATATTTAGGTAATTGATTTCAACTTGCTTTACGTCTAATTTCAACTTATTTTACGGCTGTTTTTATGTCTTCCATTTTTCATAGACAACAAATAGCAATAACAACTGGCCACTGGTCAGTCGATTACGTGTTTGGTAAATATTACATTGTTATGCAGAATTTCACACATTATCCATCCATATACAAATCCAAGCTGTCGCTCATACTCTACTCTTAACCTTATGTTACAATTCCGATTCCATTATTTTTCAAAGATGCTGTCCTACTTTTTTTGAAGCTTTTCACTTCCTCAAACTAAATGTCTCTTGTGTTAAGTTTGTTCACGTGCTTGATTTTGACATAAAAGGTCTAATTTACATGACCAATAGCAGGGAAAAAACTAAACCAAATTTCGTTTAGTTTGTCTAACAAGGTTTTGGATGTTGGTTACGTTTCCAATTAGCAATTAGAATCGCAACAAGAGCACTGCGTCTTAAACTGCGAACGATACCCCCTTACATCAATACCAATACAATCAAACCTAATTATATAAGCGAATGTTTTCATTCCAATTGTTTTGCGATAACTGTTCACATATAAAAAGCTTCTACACCCTTTTCATAGAAGTAACTTAAAATGGATTAGGTATATCCAATAAGTAGCCAGCCACCATATAACAACCTTAGACACCCAGATGCCGAAACAGCTGAATTCTAACTTCCATTATGTGTAGTTAATCATCTTAAAACAAAGCCATTGAAAATCCGTAAATGAAAATTTGATTGTAGACTTGAAATTGCACCGAAATTTATTGAAAAAATGCTATTTACCGCGTAAAAAACCGGCCCGGCCCGCGGTCCGCCACCGGCCCGCGGGCAGGTGGCGGGCCGCCTATTTGTAATCTTGCGGGCCGGGCCGCGGGCCGGGCCGTCGCCGAAAAATCCGGGCCGGGCCGGCCCGGCCCGCGGCCCGGCCCGAGCCCGCGGCCCGCCACCGGCCCGCGTCACAACTCTAATAGTCACTGGGTATCATCGCTGATATCTCCAGTCCAGTAACTTACGTTGTACGGTTGTACGGGTGGGTCAGCTCCGACGGAGACGTCATGTAGACCGTCTCCGGGATGCTGCTCTTCAGTCTTCCATGGTTGACGATCCAGATCTGCCGTCCTTGGATAATGAAGATGACCTTCTCCTGAATTCACCAGCTCGTCCTCAGCCACCGCCTATGTCAGCTGCCAATCCACAGGTCATAACGATGCAGGCCTGAGAAGATCTACACGCCAGCATACGGCTCCAAAGAAGCTGCATTATCCGAATCTTGGACAACCGATCCTGGAAAAATTTCTTCTCTAAAATTTTGGAACTCTTGACTCATTGAGGGAGAAGTGATGTAGTGTTTATTCGCTGACTGTTTATGTGAATATGCAAGTGAGCTTTAAGAATATACAAATGAGCAAGCAAACACCCAAAACTCATTTACATATTACTGTTGTTGAGCGCTATATAAACAGCGTATTTATTGTGAATTTCGCCAGTTGCTTGTTATCTCTTCAGTAAAGATTTGGAGTAGCAGAAAGCCTGCTGTAGATATTACAATAAACCTGTTCGATATCCAGATTTTGCTGCATTTTATTTTTCAGATTAGTTGTGTCATGCGCTTTTTGTGGATGATGTACCTTGGGACATTAATTTGGGACGAGATCTACGTTGATTGGATTGTAGTTTCTATTTTACAGTTTTGCGGAGCTCTAATTTGTTGTGATGAACGTGTATTAATTTTTCAGACAGTTTCAACTTATAACGCTCTTTTAATTTTCTGTGGTCAGTTCGTTTTATCGTCACAATTGAATGGAGTACAGCCTATTGCCTTCCTCCAAGGTGGAAGAATAAGGTCCAAAGAGATGTCTTCCGTTTTCTAATCATTAGCAGAGTTGAAAAGCAGAAACATTGCAACTCCATTGCTTTGGGTTTGCGAATTTCTCGAGACAAAAACGCGGCCTGCAGTTTCGGTAACAGGTTCGTTCAGTTTTGTATTAATTTAAAAGCTTGTTAGATAAATATTTATGAACATTAAAGAAACACTACAGAGATGAATTAAAAACATAATTTAAGCCATTTAATAGAAATAAATTATATATAAAACTACTTTTGATTGTAATTGCAATCAGACATGTGCAGGAGGGAAAGTTCTGGGGGGTGTGTGAGGCTTATGTATGATTACAATTGTGCTGGCTTAATCAAGCTGTTATATTCCAGATGACTTAGGATTTAGATCTGGATTCATACTTTTTGTACGTTTGTGCTTTCTGACTTTGTCCATTTCCATAAGTGCGCATGAGTCCATTTGAGAGCATACCCGAAAGCACAAAAGCACAAAAGCACAAAAGCACCATTCGCAAAGCACATTTTGAAGTATGAATAAGAAAAGCACAAAGCACAACTCGAAATACGAGCCAGGCTGAACTTATTCGAATGTGCTTTTGATTTCAAGTCAATCGTTTAGTCATAGCTTCACTTTTCATCCCTTCCTTCTTTCATAGGTCTACAAAATTGGAATTTATAATGAAACTAAATTTAATTCATCTGTTATTTAATGAACGCCTATAGTAAATCATCACATAATTATTGAAGCATTCTTGAAGCAATCCGTCGATTATTGCTTGTTATGTGGTGCAATAAAACTGTTAGCCTTTAGATTTGCTTGCATGTGTAATGAAGTGGCTAGGATTAAGCTCCAAATACTTTCCAATGAGTTTCCGTTTCGTTCGGGTCTGACAAGACACTGACTCTGGGTGACAACCACTTCGAGTACACGGAAGGTCGGCGCGCTTATCAAGGCTGATAAGCTCAGGCACTGGATCCTTGAAAGGTGATGTGTCCAAAATCAAGGATTCCCTGCAGCCAACCTGGATTGGGGTCTTGATAGTGAGTTCGTTTGGTAGGGGTGAGCTCCGTTGATATCGTCAGCAAGCGGGGTCGACACTTGCTTTCCAGAGGGTACTTCAGTTCAGTAACAATGAACTCTAGTGAATAGATCTTGATTGACAAATCAAGATCCGGAATCGCTGATGGCTGTCTTTGTAGGGCCCAAGGGGTCAGATTATAATCACTTACTTGTTCAGGGGGTCAGATCCGGCTCCAAAGTCTTGATCAGGATAGATGCGTTAGTTCACACAACTGACTATAAGGCACTGCAATTTATTGATACGAATAACGAGACTGGTTATAATAAGAACAATGGCGAGTACAGTGAGTATAGTTATCAGTAGCACAGCAAACAGTGCAAACGGCAGTTTACAATACAGATAGGTAAATTGTTAGCAGACAATGCAGTGGTTTGCCAGAGTTGCCAGTACTCACTTTTACCCAAATTAGTAATTATTGATAGGGACAAGGTTTTGACTCTTCATCTCAACTACCTAATTCCTTCCTTCCTCCTCTTGTCGTAATCTACCACTAAACTCTACTGTGCGATCCCTATGTGCTTGTGCTTTAAGTTAAAACTCTTTGTCCGTCCTCCTTACCAAGGACAATATAGCCAATACTAATAACAACAAGTTACCCAACAGATTAAATTAACTAAATTAATGATGTTAGTAGTACAAATTCCGGTCTTTGGGTGAGCCCGAAATGCCAGTAACAATAGCACTTTCGGATGCTGTTCGGTCACCTGGGGGGACAACGCAAGGGTCGGTCCGGTTGGGAGTTTCCTGGAATACGGTAAAAGTGTTAGTACGAGCTTCTAATTTAATCTCTTCTTTAAGTCTTCTATCTCCGATGACTGATAACAAATTGGGTGGCCTAGGCCAGAGACAGGGGGATAACAACCCCCGACTTGATAATGAAAGATGAAATGCTAAGACCCATTTTTGAGCAAAATAGAGATAGTAGAATCTATGTTAAAAGCAAAGGTTCGCAACAGGTTTTAGGTCCCAAACTGATCCGGTGCAATTCCCAAACTGTCTCTGCCTTTCAAGTCTGTTTCAAACTCTGTCACAACTAGAGCACCTACTCTGAATTCCAAACAGTATCTGAGTTCCACAGTAATCTGGTTCCGGCTAATAACCACTGGCTCTTCGGCCTTCCAATAATCACAATACTAGTCTGATAGCAAGATCCTCAATTGACTATCCAGAGGCAGAATTCGGCTAATTCAGGCAGGAGATCGGTTCCCGTCCGGTTTCCGTCCGGGTCCTGAATCAAATGGGTTAAAACCCATTAGTACAAGTTATAGGTGCGGGATTCGAACCCAGCAACCATTACTCACATCTTTGGCTTTCTGAACAAGAATTAGACTTATAAACTTGAATTTGTTCTGAAAACTTGAAAGTTTAGCGAGAATATCGTGACTTGGTGCAGTTTTAACAACATCACCGCATTGAGAGTTAATTTTAGGGCGAAATACCATTTTTCGCACAATTTCTTGCACTCTTGTGCAAGAAACTGCCGTTACGACATGATTTCACCTTGCACCTCTTGCTTCTGTGCAATCCAGGCTGGAAACGTGAGATTGAGGCTATTTTAAGCCCTTTCGAAGCATGCAGATATTTGTTTGTTTTGAAATGCGTGCTAACGATTATTTTATTCAGTCGTAATTGAATCTAGGACCTGTTGTTTTCTGGGTCTGAACGAGGAAGATGACAACTTCCTGCTTAACAAGTATTAACGAATTAGGAAAGAATTAACACACGAATCTGGTGAAAGTGCGATAACCATGTTTAGGACCTCAGATTTCCAGGGTCCTAAACGAGGAAGGTAACAACTTCCTGCTTCAACAGCATCAAACTTCAGAACCTGGTTAACTTCTCGAACCTTGGTAATTTTACAACTATTGGAAGATGGTTTTGGTGACTGTTCATAATACTTACGTAACTAACTATTATTTCCTTTACTTCCAGCACACTGTTGGTTACTACTCAGTATTGCCTAGAGTTGTTGATTTTACTGATACCTGTTGTTACTATTTGATCTCATACTAGCAGGGAGACAGCTGCCTGTATTACAAGTGAAATATAAATTAAACATAGCTATTCTGACTAAAAATAATACGACTGATAGGTAGTGATCTCAAACTAAAAGAGGCGACACTGAAAACTTCAAAACTACGTCCATTGTTGGTCTTACGTACTGTTTTCATACTTTTTGTACGGAACTCGCAAAAACAACCGTTTTTTTTAAACAGATAATGTGCTACGTTTGTGTAAAATCAACCACGGCAGAGATTTCCTTCATGCGATTCGTCCGCACTCTTAACAAGGAGTGGCCTACGCGGACGAATCGAGAATATCCCTTTTTGGGCTAATCAGGACCCAATGCTGGGTCCCCGTGACCCTAGATCCCTAGTCTCACTTGCGTGTTCACTAACTGAGCCTGAACCTAGTTTTTCCTACCTAACCACGCATTCGCACACATCTAACACACACACACAAGGTTTGCAATGTGGAACTTCCCTAACCACTACTATTTTCCTGCCTACTATAGGAGTCCTAACTAATTCTGGTGCTTCACACAGTCATACGCACAAACATTCGTTACCAACTGAGACAATTACTTGTTCAATCACATATTACACGTACGCACAGTACTTGCACACCTTCTGACTTCTAGTGCTCAACAATCGTACTAATAGGTACGCAGTCAATCCTCATTCATACAACATTCAGGCGACATTCACGCAACATTTACGGCACAACATAATTAGGCATTTGAACATCGTTTATACGACAGTTAGACTAGCATACACTCATGCCAATACGGTCATTCATACCAATCACGCCTACTGTACAATGTCATTCATACAACCTCACACATACACACTCACAGACACACGACCTCTTGAGTAGGTACTTACTTAACTAATCCCAATCACACACACACACCTAGGGGTAATTCACGCACCCTAAATCTAATTTATGAGATCGTTTATAACCTTAACTGGACCTACGAACACACATTCTAATGTAATTCTTAGCTATTAAATTAACGGAATTTACCAAAAATTTTGTTGCGAGTTTTAGAGTCCTAAAACTCGACTTTTAGCGTAGAAATTTGGCAACTTGGAAGAACTTTTAGAACTTTGAGAAAGCCGTGTGAGTAATGACTGCCAAGCAATCATTACTAAAAACAAAACTACTCACAATTAATTAAATTAACGAATGGGGAAGCCGGTCATTCCCCGTGAAATGCTTGATTAATTAATTATTTAAAATACCAGGTTAGAATTGCTGATTACTCTAAGAACTCGGTTTTAAAGGTTCATTTCACGTTTTTAACGACCTATTAATTTTTAGAACCGACCTACAACAAACACACAAATTATGGACAGTGAGTTTTTGTGACTTAACAAAGCCATGGTAAAACAATATGGCCGGCAACTCCTAGTTGCCGGCTGTGGGGTAATTATTCCTATTACTAGCTTAGCATTCCAGGGTCGTAGCAAAGGGACCCTCTAGCTCGAACTCAAGGGGTTGGGTCCCCACTTAATAATCCCGTAATCTACTTCAAACCCCAATTTTAGGCGAAAAATGCCTTATTAAAAATGATAAAAAGGTTGGTCGTGGCTTGACCGAAAAGTGCAAATAAAGGAACAATTAACTAAAACAGAATAACAAGGGGCGGAGGTCAGCAAACCTCGATAATAAGAGAGTGTCGGTTATAAACACAGAAAAACAAAAGTAGGGACAATTCTCAAGACCTCCATCGAACAGGAGGGGTTTACATGAGCTGCCCCGTCATTAAAATAATAAAATAATAAGAATAAGCATTTGAATTAAACGAACTAAAAGGTGGCTCAAAGGCCCACGCATGCTAGAGAAATAAAACTGGCCTCTGACCCAATTATGCTGATAAAAATAGAGGCTCTACGGCCCAAAAGGGTGCGTGTAAAAATGGCCTGTAGGCCTCACAAAATATAGAAAAAATGGCCCGAAGGCCCAAAAGTCGTACATGAAAATGGCCAAAATGGCCGATAAATCCTAGGCTTTTGCTCTCGGTTGTTGGCCAGGTATAACAAACCTATTTGGCCCTATTTTGGTAGTGTTCGCTGTTAATTCCTCAGTTTCTTTTCTGGCCCGAAGGCCAGAAAAACTCTACTCTTTTATCCTAACCAGGGAGAGTGCGCTTGATTCCCCATGCAGGTAACAACTGCACTGGAGAACGCACTAGAAGGGAGGGGGGAAAAGCAACCGCTCTCGTGTAATGTGGGTAATAGCGTCCCCGCTATCACCCCCCTTCCAAGTCCTTTCCCAAGTTTCACTTTCAATGTTTTTCCTAAAAACCCCCCAAAATCCCCAAAATTCCCCATAAATATTGTATTATTATAATTGTTGGGAAGTCCGATAATTATGTATTATTTTGTATGTAAAATCCCCCCTAAATACTGTGCAGTGCTAACTTTATGCTCATCTTTCAAAAATTATTTAAAACCAGTTATTTCTGAGCGTAAACTTAACATTGCACGTATTTCCAATCCTTGTTGGCTTAGCGAAGATAGACCCTCCCGTTCCCAACGCATGACAAAATTCTCTTTGAATGATTACATCACCTTTTAGTCAGTTGGGAGTTTTGTCAAGTCACGGAGCGGTTGGTTTTTCTGAGATTGGGGCCCCACCCTTCTAAGTCCTACACCTAAAGAGTAAGTATTTAGTTTTTGTTTTTTCCCTTTAAAAACCTTTTCTACTTATATTTCCTAATTCCTCTCTTCAGCTCTAACCCCCTTTTTACTTATTTTTCATTTTACTCCTAACTCCCCCCATTTCCTTTCCGTCCTAATTTGCGGGGTTGCCCCCGTTCCCTCCCCCCCCCCTGGGTCTAACTTCACTAGCTGATCCCCCTTCCCCCAGTTTCACTGTATTTTCCCATTTGTCCCTGTTGTTGCTGGTCCCCCCTCCATTGTTTGTATTTCCCCATTTGTGCCCTTTTCCTGTTTGCTGTGCGGGTAGCCCGCTGTTTCTGCTTGTCCTACCCGGGTATCGCCGGAAGGACTTCCCTGTTATACCCTTGTCCTGTATTGCCCTATTAAATCCGTCAGTTGTCTTCTGTTTTTAATTTAATTATTGCTACTACACTTTAACCAGTTTTTGATCTACTTTCTTAGCTAGGTAGAGCTCTGGGATTAGCCCGGAGCTGGCTTGTACCTGAGTCTAATTTGTGTGTGTGTTCCCCCGTTTTGCTAGGCGCCCCGTTGGCGTCCCCCCAAAACTTATCCATCTCCCTTGGCGAGGCAAGTCGGTGGAAAGAGAGCCGCCTGGACTAAATATCTCCACCCGCAGTCGCTGGTCAGCGTCCTTGCGCACAGTTCCCGCTTGTAAAATTTGGGGCGTGAGCTCAGCGGTTTAAACCCCTAGCTCCCTCATATTTTACACTCGGTCGCACTCAAACGAACACTGATTAGAAAGAAAATTTCGGGGTCGGGCTGACAGTTTTGCTGGCAGCCCGATGACAGGTCATTAGTAAGTTTGGAGGCGGATTTTCCTTTGATATTAAGGCAAAGCTTCTAGAAAGTTCTGGAACTTTCTAGAAGCTTGCCACCTTTTACATATGGGGCGCAGCGGCGAGGCGGGCCAGCTGACCGCCGAGGGTCAATATTAATGAGATTTTAGAATTATTGCCCTCCAACTGACCCTTTTTTGATATATTTTGGGCCCCGAATTCTAGCAAAATTTTGGGAAACATTCTTCAACACATAAACGCAACCAAAGGGACAATTTTACTAAATTTTATAACTTTAACTAATTTTCACGCGAATTAGGCAATTTTCCCGAACTTACGAATTACATAATTACCTAGTATATACCTACGTACATATTCCTAGCTACTTATTAATGTGATATTATTATTAGTAAATGGCAACGGCCCCCTTTTAGTCATGACTTGGGCTGAAAACTACTTAGATTTTCCTTTTCCTCTTTGCTGGCTTTGTCTTCGGCCAAAGCTCAAAGGGAAGACAACTGTTGGGTCCTGGAAGAAAGGCCCAACAGGAGGAAGAAAAGGAAAACGGAGAAAGAAAAAGGTTTGACTTAAGTCAAACCAAAACAAAACCTTTTTAGAACACTCCTTTTTGGAGTGTTAAGATTACACAACAAAAGTGTAATCCTAATAAAAACATTTTTCATTATAACTTTCTTAATTTTTGGATTTAAAACATCGGGTTTGGATTTTTGAACTCAGCAGCAAATTCTCTTTCATATAAGCCCAAGTTATGTTTCGACTCAAAATTGTTAAAATTAACTAGTTATTACCTAATTAATGCCAATTAGCCCTAATTAAGCCCCTACATTTACGTACTTAGCTATTTTAATGCCTAGAATTAAACCATCTTCCAATATTCGTCATTTTTAGTGTAAGTTTTCACTTCACAGGTACTTTTATGACCAACTTTTGACTAGGCAAACGCGTAATTCTCTGTCACACGCTGATGACCCCCTACTCATTCATATTTAGTTAATGAAAACGCACTAGGTGGTAAGAAGGGGCCATTCTTGCCTTAAATGATGAGTGACCACTCATTAAAATGCTTAGAATTAGTCAATTTGTTGATGTTTTCCTTCGTGGGGAGTAACAACTCACTGATTTTCATTAAGGTTCTTTACGATTTGTCAAGATACAGCCGTTTGAGGTCGAGTGGAGTGACAACTCCGGTTATTAGGGGATAGGTGACCGAATTAACCCTTCGTTTACACTTCTAGATTAGTATTGTTAGTGATTTAAACGATATTTAAGCTTAATTACACTTGAAATCGTCAATGCTATTAAGATTTCCGCCCTAATTGAGTGCAAACCTCGGTCCCTATTTAAGAATTTTCCCTTAACATTGAGTACTAGACAACTCTGGCTTGGCAAACACAAAACAATTCATACAATTATTGCTTGGACATCATTTATTAATCATATTCCATAGTGATAATCTTTGGTTTTCTTCGCAAATCCATGGCATGGAGATTCTTCTCTACTGATTTCACTAATTTTGCCCATGTTTTAATCCGTTTAAACAGATTTTAACCTCAAATTTTACCAATTCCATTACACATGGATGCATGGGTGAATCACCAGTACCAGTAAGTTGTTGTACTTATGTTTTTGTTATGGATACGCTAGAACTGTAAATCTGTACACATATTTTCTACAGTCACAACGAAATCAGTTGTTTTAGGCTGCAGCCTCAACGCCCCTTAATACAATATATTGGAGATCTGTGCTGACCAGATGTGTGCAAGACTTGAAATTGGGGAAGAGTGAATCGCCAGAGATAGGTTTTTGCTGCGGTTTCCTGTCCAAACAATCGACAATATAGGTTTCTGGGGGGGGAGCTCTCCCTCCATGTATATTTAAATGAAAAAGTAAGCAAATTAATTAAGCATTGCTCAGAAAAGTGTATGCTCTTCTTGAAAACCTACCTTGTACCTTGCGCTGGGTAAACTTTTGGCCTTCTTTTCAGTGCGCAGTTAATCTTCTTTTATTCTTAGATGAGAGCGGGTTCCTCAGAAATTGTTTGCCTCAAATTGAACGTGTGTACACATGGCACTCCCATTGAATGAGCCAACACTAAAACCGATTGAGTCTAACTTCTTAGGTAGCACTGTGATTGAGCCAAGCATAATTATGATTAAGTCGTCTTTTGTTCATTAGCAAAACACATTTAATTATGGGAGTGCTAAATGTCACTTATCACTCCCATGATTGAACCATTGATTTCTGGCCAAAAATCTGGGGAGGGGTTGCGAAATCCAAAGTCTGGGGCAGGGGGAGGGGTCGCTGAAAGAAAATTGTCGATTAGGTGGGACCCCCCAACTCAACAACTCAAAAATGTCACGCTATTCCCCCCACCCCCCGCAAAAAGAATACGTAGGTCCCGCTCACACCACTCCACGGCAAAGAAGTCTAAGTTTTGTATTGATTTCACTGGGAAAAATGTTTGTTTTTAATGTTTTAAATTTTAAACTATAATAAAAATCATTGGGTCTTTCCCATTATCCCCCCCCATAGCTTCGTAGAAGTACTGAAGATGCACACTTTGACGGATGGAGTTGAAATTTGGTAGGGGTAGGTTTTCGGACCTGCTGATTGCACTGAACTGCAAAAATTTTAAAATTTTAAAAAATTTTTAAAAATTTTAAAATTTTAGTTTGGTAAGGGGGGACCAAGAGGAATCGAAAAAACTTTTGTCTTCGATTTTGCTGAAAAGATGTATATAGGGGTTTTCGGGGTCGTAGAACACGAATCTGAAATCCGTTTTTGGATCCAGCTTTTCGTTAGCTTACATCTTAAGCTTACAACTTTAGCTTATATTGAGCTAACAAAAAGCTGGATCGAAAAACGGATTTCAGATTCGTGTTCTACGTGCCCGAAAAACCCTATATACATCTTTTCAGCAAAATCGAAGACAAAAATTTTTTCGATTCCTCTTGGTCCCCCCTCACCAAACTAAAATTTTAAAATTTTTAAAAATTTTTTAAAATTTTAAAATTTTTGCAGTTTTGAAATCAGCAGGTCCGAAAACCTACCCCTACCAAATTTCAACTCCACCCGTCAAAGTGTGCATCTTCAGTACTTCTACGAAGCTATGGGGGGGATAATGGGAAAGACCCAAATCATTTTCTTACGACAAACGTTAATTCTGAAAAGGTTCTATAAGGTAAAAACTATTATCACCCCGTTATCACCTTGATAGACATAAACTGATACCTATGCTATTAACATGATTCCAAGTCTTGACAGAGATTCATAAACACTTTGCAGACTGTAGTAGACTGCCGCTCGTCATTGGTGTTGAAGAAAACGACCAACGAATTATTACAGCTCAACACATTACATGTGGAACTAAATTACACAGACTAATTTGCAAGTAATCTTGTTTTAAAAGTTAACTGTTCTACATGTTCGCTAGGTCTTATACTAGGAGTTGTCAATAACAGCGGAAAGCTAGCAAGAATCCTCAGATACTGGTGTATTGGGCATTATTAGCTTTTAATGACTATGCATTGGCCACAATCTTGCTGTCCACGTTTTGTTGTTTTATAATTCCAGGGGAATTTACTAAGCGGCTTGAGTTTCGCCGCATGCATATTTGCACATAGAACATACTAACGCCCGTTTGCACCAACATCAAGATTATCTCATGCTTAAGCCAAAGATAATCCTCAAGTTCAGGATTGAATTAGCTGTAGCTTATCTCTCACTCCGAGTTAGAGATTATCTGCTGCACCAACCAAAATTAGTTCGAGATTATCCGATCTGCAGCTTAAGCTCGCGACTATCTCGAGTTAAGGATTAGCCAATCAAACTGTGTTTTTATGTCATGTGATGAGCAGTTTCACCAATCAAAATAGAAACTTCCGTCTGTTTTATCTCATTTACAAATTTGAAGGCTGTCTGTTGCTTACAGAAAGAATCAGCCAGGATCATGTGCTTAACCATATTATTATGCAGTAAATAAGCACTTGAAATAAAATGGATTGTTTAAAAATTGAATTGTAGGATATTATTGCTTTAGATTTCAACGATTATATACAGGATACATCAATAAATTCTTACGTATTATTTTGCGTGTAAATCCCTTGTTGTGCTGCAGCGTATACGAAAATCTTTTTGAATATATTGATGAAAGTGTCTATAATCAAGAATTGTAAGCCATGGTGTTTATAAAGAATGTTGTGGGGTGTTTTGTGGTTTTGTTTGGTGTTTTTTTTTTTGGTGTAATGAAAGGACTTTCATTAATAGTCAAAATGGGTCAAAAATTGGTTAACCAGTTAATTGTTTCAAAGAACGAACAAAATCCCGTTAAATAGAAGATCATTGCATTGGTTATGCTTCATCATGTTTGCCAAAGCCAAATGTCCAAGTTCATATTTGTATAGTTATCTTGTAATTGAGAACAAATATCAGAGTTGCCAGACTAAAACCAGCAATTAATGTCCCGGTCTTTACCCCAAAAGTTAAGTTAATAATAGAAGTGGATTCATGTAATCATCTAGTAGGAGTATCTCACCACCTGAAGTACAAAGAATATCAGAACGCACACATAAAACCAATAACAAAATCAAAGAATCTATTGATCAGAGTGAATTGGCAGGAGATCTAATTGAAGAGTGGGTACTCTTCTTTCATCTGGAATTGGTCCGGGATGGGACCTTTTCAATCGTATTGTCATCCATGGTGGTTAATAAATCTATGCCAAGACAATTTTAGTTCTAATCACAGAAAGGAATTGCGCAAATTTGTTTCTAAGCCCGTATAATTTCCCTAAAGTGCAGTTTTATGGCTAGAAAATGCCACATATTGGAAGATAGTCACTTAGCTAGGCTTAAAATAGGTAGATAGGTAATTATTTAATGTGAAATGAACTTATTATTTGTTAGTAAGGGTTTATATTCATTAATTGGTAGTAATTAGGCTTAAATTAGTCAATTTTAATAATTTTGTGCTGAAAAACAACTTAGGTTCATTGGAAAGGCAATTTTCTCCTGATTCCAAAAATGCAATTCCCATTTTTCAACTCCCAAAAATGAGTGAGTTATAAAGGAAAATGTTTTAGTAAGATTACTTTTAGTTTCGTAATCTTACCTCTTTAAAAGGTTTACCTCAAAATTTGGTCCCCACCCACCTTTGTATTAACTTTAGAAACTCCCTTTTTTCCATTGTCTGGGAAGTTGTCTACTTCCCAGACAGCGTAGTAGTGGGAGTACTACTACGTCCATTCATTCTTTCTATGTGAGGCTTGTCCTCACTTGAACTCTTGCTTTGGACCAAGAGGCCAGGAGAGAATTGCCTCTCCAGAATAAAAGTTAGTATACACTTTTGTGTACATAGGTAGGTCTGGAGGGGGCTTAGCCTCCTCTTTAATAATTTAAAATTAACAAAAATCGCTAAGAATAGGTAGTAACATACGTAGAAATAGGAATTGTAGTTAGTTTTACTTAGAAAATTACGTATGATTTTTTATGCACATTTTTAGGCAATTGCTCCCTACTTCCTCGGTCAAGCGAGGACACTGAGTTTCTAGCAATAGGGAGCAATTGTTGCTAAGGTTGCTGGGTTGGCTTCTCTTGTTTGCGGCCAAAAGTTTACCTGAAATTTCAAAGTAGGGGCCCAGGACAAGAGAAGCCAAAGAAAATATTAAAATTTGAAATAGACATATAAGTTGTGCCCAAAGATGGCACTTAAAATTATTTTTCCCATAATCGGCCGGGATTGGCCTGATTTTTAAGCCCCATTTCAGCCGAACCCGAGAAAGTTGAAAATTAGATCCGAAACTTCCCCCTTTGGTTGCATTTACATGTTAACCAAAATTTTATAAAATTTCAGAAAGTTTCGGACCCAGAAATTAATCAGAAAAGTGGTCAGTTGGGGGCAATATTTCGCCATTATCGTTAATCTTCACCCCAACTGACCACCAGGCCCAAAAAGAGCCTGGATCTTCACGTAGAAAAGATAGGAAGTTTCTAGAAGTTTCTAGAAACTTCTAGAAGCTTCCACCTAAAATCAAAGAGAAGTCCCCGTCTCCGAGCTGTCACTGAGCTGTCAGAGAGCTGTCAGCTCAGTGGCGAATTCTAAAACTCTCATTAGTGTTCGCTGAGGGCCGACCGAGAGCGGTCGGCCAAATTTTGCTCTCCGAGTGCACGTCCTTATAGTGGGCTGTGGTTTGCAGCACCTAGGACTGTGCACTCACTAAAAATTCTTAGGAAAAATATAGGGACTTTTCTGGCCTTCGGGCCAGAAAAGAATGTGAGTTATCCGCGAACACCTACAATCTGAGGAGCCATTGGATGTATTATATCCGGCTCAGAAATTTACCGACTAGGACTAAAAAACCTAGGAACCTTTGCATTGTTGGCCTTCGGGCCTATTTTTTATATTATGTGATTTTTCGGCCTTCGGGCCCCTTTTTCCTTTTATGCGGCCAAGTGGCCGACCTTTTTATTATTCCAAGCCACGGCCCTAGGGGCCAGTTTTGCATTATGAAGAGGGCCCTCATGGCCATGGGGTTTTTGTAGTTTACGGGATTTGAGCGGGGACCCCACCTTTTGAGCCTGAGATAGAGGGTCCCTTAATTACGACCCTGATTTTAATAAGCTAGTTATAGCGATCTTTTCACCCCACAGCCGGCAACTAGGTGTTGCCGGCCATATTCTGTAACAAAGGCACTAACGATCTAAAAGTCACTGTTCTTGTATAATTGTTTTATTTTAGCGTTAGGTCGGCTTTGAAATTATTAGGTTTCTAAAATATAGGTTGTTTTAAATCGAGTCTAAAACCCTGAGTCTTTGCGTCATTTTATTAATTAATAATTCTAAGTTTCGGGGAGGAATGGCCGGCTTCCTCCAATCAGTAAATTAAAATATGTTTTGTAGTTTTGTTTAATAATAATTGCTTAGCAATTATTATTCACTCAAGGCTTTCACAAAGTTCTAACCAAATTTCTTTTAAACAAGGAAAACATTAGGTTTTCCTAAATTCGAGTTACCAAGTTTCGAAGTTCACAAAGTTTAAGCAAACAAAACAGCAACTCTTATAGGAGAATACCGAAAATGTGCATAAACCAGTAGTTTAGGGAAGTACCTAGAATTTAGATTAGGAATAGAAAAGTTAGTAGTTAGGATTGTTTAACATGATCAATAATGGCAATATTATGTTTTGTAATTATGTTGTATTTCAGGAATTTAGGAGGTACTAGCTAAGTTAGAATGTGTGAAAGTGTGTGTGGATGTCAGTTCTGTGTATGTTTGTATGCGTGATGCAGACCACATAAACTCCTTCTGTTCGACGAAGGTTGTGAAAACTGCAAGAATGAGAGCGAAGGACCAAATTAGCGTGTGTGTGATGTGTATGAAAGTGTAAAAATGAGTGTATGAATGAGGCAACTCATGTAAACTCCTTTTGTGCAAGAAAGGTCTTGAAGTTTGCCGGGTATGATTGACCTTGAGATATTAGGCAGGATAAGGATGTAGCTGATTAGCAGCCGCCAAAATATTAACAATACAGTACGTAAGTGTGAATGTCGTATAAATGTTGTATAAGTGTGCCAGCAGTGGCACAGTGTGAATGTTGTGTGAATGTTGTATAAGTGTGCCAGCAGTGGCACAGTGTGAATGTTGTGTGAATGTCGTATAAGTGTGTCAGCAGTGGCACAGAGTGACTGTTGTGTGAATGACGTATAAGTGCGCCAACAGCGACACGGTGTAAACGTTACGTAAAACTATAGGTGACTGATGAATGTGCGTTTTTAGCTAACTTTGTAATACAGTGATGATTATATGTTAAATGAAACAATCGAAGATAAAGGAGTATCTGTGTTTTTGTATGCTTATGTGTTTTCTGTCCCAGTACCCGTGGTGTTACGGGTATTACGAAGTAATTACCTAAGAGCCAGATTATAAGCAGGAAATTACACGGATGGGAGTTAGAATTATATAGTTTAGTAGTGTATGTGAGTCCGATTGGACGGAATGTGTGTCGGAATGTGGTCATAAGCTGTATAATTGGAGTATGAGTGAAAATATGCAAATGAGGCAGGGAATCTAGGCCTGGGATCAAGGGGACCCCAGGACTGGGTCATAACCATCGGATAATACTCAGGAAGCCCTCGATTCGTCCGCATAGAGAGCGGACGAATCGCAACAAAAGGGACACTGTGTCTAATTCGAATTACATAATGTGACACCATTTCGTCTGAAATTCAAATCTCCCGCATCACTTATTAAATCTACTTAGGTATACGTAAGAAGTCAGTTCTAGGTAAAAATACAGTATTGATTACTTTAATTATCATGATTTCCGTCTAAAATCCGTGTTTACTGTTGTTTCTGTCTAAAATGAGCAACATTGTGATCTTTATGCTTGGCAGTACTGTGTTTCTTAACATCGTTCAATGAGACGGAATTACGTTTGACACTCTTAGTATCCGTCAGGTTTAGACCACAAAATGGTCTATAAACCAATAAAAAATGGAACTAAAACAATTGTTGTAAGCATGGCGTTTTGACAGACGGTTTAAAGCATAAAGGATGAGCAAGCACTTTGAACAGCAATATGCAGGAAGCAATAGTAACCAAGGAATAATGTATATGGTTATTAGTTACGTACGATTAATAATTAATATGTACCAGACTATCTTCCAATAGCAGTAAAATAGATGTTTATGCACGAACTTTCGATCTAATGTAGATATCAAAGTTATGAATCGGATTAGGCAGGAAATGGGCAATTTCCTGCAATTTGGGACCAGATATCGTCCTAAACTATCTGGATTTGCAACTATAACATCTTTTCTGTTCAATAGACAATTTGCTGCGGCAACCATCGACTGATCTAAGAAAAGGGGGGCTCCTGCTCACAGTCAGAAGCCCGAAATTGAACGAAATTCGTATTGCAGTTCAAGACAGCGCAGAAGCAGAATGTACATTACAGAAGCATGTTTTAATCACAATTTCCTGCACAACAGTGCAGGAAATTGGCTGAAATATTACATTCTGCATATTAGTTTTTAAGCTTGGAAAATAACGCCAAAACACTCATATTTTCGTTTTATATGTGATCAATTCTAAACGTTTTTGGTAATTTCGATATCGCGAGTTCATATTAAAGATCTGAAAGCCAAAAGAGTGAATAATGGTTGCTGGGTTCGATTCCCGCACCATAACTGTGTAACTAATGGGTTTTAACCCATTTGATTCAGGTGCGGAACTCACGAAGATCTCGCCTGAAGAAGTCAGTCTGCCTCTGATCGATATTAGTGGTCAATCAGTTCGGATTCAGTTTATTGAGATATTTTGGGAGCCAGAAGAGCTCAGTCAGTTCAGGATCATTGTCTTGGAATCATTTGGACCATACAGCTGTAGGTACTCTAGTTGATTTGGAAGTGTAGCAGAATCATTTTGAGGCAGAGACGAGTCGTGGAGTCCGGCATCGGGATCATTTGTGGTGTTTAAAACCAACTGTTAAAAGACTAAACTGTGGAAATTAGTTATTGAACCAGGAACGCTCACTACGGATTCTTGAACTTCTGTAACCTTGAACTTTGATACCTTATTTCAATGCCTCAACTGACGAAAAATGATGATTTCCACTTTTGTCTACCTGATGGGGGTGGGTACCCCCATTGCTCTGCTTTAAAAGTCCAGTTACTAGCTGAAACTAAGAAGCTATTAGTGGAGAAGAAAACAACAGAAGTCCGATCTAAAATTAATTAGAACTTTAATTTAATTGCTTAATCTTAAACGGCTATCTCCCGGTATCACCCCCACCTCTCCGAGCCTTGTATTAGCTGATCCTCTTGGACTGGAGTTGATCTGCAGGAACCTTACCGATAGCAATCTCTATAGTGGGCTGTGGAGTCCTAGCGACTACTTTGCAGCAACTGAGAGCTCACCCAGAGTCCGAGCCCACCCTCTATTGTATTATTATTAATTATCATTGTTATTATTATTATTATTACTATTATTATTATTAATATTGGTTTTGGTCCTTTGGTACTGTAAAGGACAGATAAAGAGAGTGCACTAGCATAACACGCACATAAAGCATATAGGACACCAGTAACTGAGACTGAGTTAGGTCCTAGAGTTGAGTCGTAGCAGAAGTAGAGATATAACAGTAACCTGAAGAAGAGTCTAGCCCTTTGCTGAACGTGTATAACCTAAACCATTCCAAATCCACCCTCCCTGTAGAGAGAGTCTGGCAACTCTGGTATATTGACTATTAATAGCAACTGTCAGTATACTTGTGTCTGATATATATATATATATCCCTATTATTGTTATTATACAGTGTATTAACTTATATTATAACCATTATTATATTCAGTACCCAGTTTGTTAGTAATTGTCGGAAACATATTAAACAGAGTGCCGTGTTTAAACGAGACTGCAAACCAGCGATCTACAGATCCGGGTGTGATCTTCCGAACAAACAGTAAGTTTTCTCAGATCTCGTTAGAGATCTGACTAGAACCTCTCACAGAAGAGAAGAACTGAGTTTGTGCCTTCGATCTGTGTGTCAAGGCCCTCTATTTGATTTCGGCAGTGAACAAATAGAGCGAGAATCGACCCCTCTCGCCGTTCTCTTTTGATTACCAACTAAACGAACTCACAGCAGTACCCCTACCAGGTTAGCTGTAGAGATCCCCGATTCTGGAAAACCACCTTTCGGGAATCTGGTACATAAGTTTGTCCACTTAGGCAAACGTGCTAACCTTCCGTGTAAGTGAGCTACCAACCTAAACGACCCCACTTCAGGAATCGGATCAAATTGGTCAAACTTTCTGTTTCAACCCGACTCAGTTCATTACACGGTAAATAGAAAGATTTGGAGCCCCCAGTGAGGAACATCCTGTGAAGACAATCCTGCTGGAAAACCCATCAGTGAGGACATTTCACGACCCGACAAATTAATCATTAAGATCAAACGAGGATCAACTCTAACCTTGTCAAGAAGTCAACTACGACCATACCGATCAGTCCAGGAAGAAGATATGGACCAATTCAATCCAGCTGATAAACCGAGGGGGTGCGCTCCCTTAGGCTTGTCAGCAACAGGCGGCGGCGGATCCGTGAGGATCATGGGGCACGTTAAAAGGGATTATAGTGCAGGGGAGATACCATCTGACTGAAGGCCCCCGTGTCTCGAGGATGAATTGACATCCTGCCGTGCTACCGTCTAGTCGGCGCATTGTCGGGCTGACATCTGCAATAGGCAGATGAGAAGTGGCAATGCGTGGTACGTGTGATCACACCTAAGCTGGTCGATGCATAGGTTTCCTCTCCCCCTTGCTCCTGCAGTCGTAAACGATAGTATCTGGTATTTGAGGACCTGAAAGTTATATATGGTTGGCGGTTATGATTATGATTACAGACTTACTCAGCTTTGTGTTCTTATCCTACCTCCGGTAAGCCCCCCCGGAGAAGGCATCGATCAGTGAACAGGCAAGGCTGGTGAAAACGGTCAAAGTTCGCGTATGGTCGGCAGATTGGCGCGGATCAGACCGTCGGTTCCCACCAACAGTGATGTTGGATGTCTCTCAGAGATGAGGTATTGGCCTTCACTGAAGGAGAATATCTCGGGGATCGCTATCGACTGGTTCACCAGCCGGTCGACTCGGGTACCCCCAGTTTAGAATTGTTGGTCAACCTTGAAACAAACATAAAATCAAAACAAATTTAGGCCAACAAGTCTTCTCTGCAGTATTCAAGTTGGCTCAATGTACAGTCAGGCCACGGCAAGCTCGACCCCTTTGGGTGATCGAAGAGTGAGTCGTGCTCCTTGTGATCAATATTTCTGAAAAGGAAATATTGGGAAGCTTGGAGATATACATCTTTTATGGTTTTGAGTTCATTATTTGATGGTCTTTAGTTAAACAGTTGAAAGGTTACTTTTTGTTTATGGTTTGGGAGGTAGTTTTACATTCGGTTATATTGGTTCTGGGTAAGACAGGGCAATCCCGAGGGGACCCCGCCCAGTGTTTTGGTTCATTGTTTAGTTCTTAATTCTTTATTTTGTTATTTCAAAAAGTGGGCTTTTGAGTTTAACTTTAGCAAATTATTTGTTATTTTGAAAGATGTATATGGGACCGTACCTAGCGTTCCGCGCCCCAGAAACAAAAGGGGTGGAGAAGGGTAAAAGCGGATGA